>CM060967.1:119777433-120072433 GCA_030765045.1 Tenodera sinensis | reverse complement strand
GTCATTTACTTTGTGGAAATGGCGGATCAAAGAACAAACTGCCTTTGAACTTTGTAATGATTCTATGAAGCACATATTAGAAGGAATGTAATAAGTTCTCTTCCACCCGGTATGTGTCCATTTCGGAGTGGTAGGGTTTTATTTTTTTTCGCAACAGTTTTTCTACAAACCACTCACAAAGTTTACTTTGCAGTTACGAGCTCATGAGCTCGTAACTGCGTCACGAAATGAATAATGCCTTATGTATGGACTATGTTTTGCTTCACACCTCAACTGGCATAGAAAGCATTTGAAGCCGGTTCCAGTGCACCATTCGTTATCACGAGAGCGACCCATTCTATGTGATGCCTTCTGGCGCCAAGCTTATTTAGAAATCTTATTACTCTTAATAAGTAAAATTATAAGTTTGATAGCTGTATAATTAGCCCATCGTGATAATTCTGGACATCTTACATGTTTTTATTGGGCAACTAGAATGGGAATGGGAATGCTCAATGGAACGATATCAACACATTAACACGGCAGAAATATTCTAATATTCTGATATGTATTTTGAAAGCACAGACAAGTTTTATATAGCCTAGTATAAGAACAATAAAACCAACTTTGGAAGTGCTATGCACAATTTTGGATGATTTTTATATAAACTGTGACTTTATTGGTACAAATTTATTGTAATTGCGAAAGTTTATTGCCTTATTACTAAATGTTACACGTATGTACTCAACTGCAAGTTATGAAATAAAAAATGTGTTCTGTCCATCTCGATTCAGAGTTTCCGGGTTCGATTTCCGGCAGGGAAATCATTATCCAGAATCATTCTTTGTCCTTCAAAGGGTGTGGCAATGTCAATATGAATGTATTCAAGGAAATAGTGAACATAAAATGACCAGCATTCCAGCATTCGAGAACAGGTCGTACAGGTTATCCTGTACGGTATGTATATCTGCACAGCACCTAGCCGCTTAATGCGACTTTATCTGTGCAGTATATAAGGTGTTCAATTTTTTTCAAGCTTTTGTGTCTGTGGGCATGGCTTCTTCCTGCATACCTAAGTTTGGATGCAGGAAGGGGGCAGGAATAGGTGTTGGGGTGAGTAAGTGTTAGAAGGTGGGAGAGGCATTACCGTTACCCAAGGGCGTCCTTAGGAAGGCGGTAACTTTTCCTTCTACGGGGTGCTCAGTGGTCATATTGACCTAGTGCCCATACCAGTTGATTGGTGTGGGAACTCAGTTTGGAGTGCATGGTTCGGGATCGCTCCCTCACCAAGTCCATGATGTAGGGTAGTCCGGAGTGGTTGTGGAGGATGTAAGACGAGAATCTACGCCTGGTATCGTATATTGTTCTTAACTCTCACCAGCACCATGTTACCGAGAGAAGTCGCTCAGTTGGTAATGTTTATGGTACGCTTTCGGGGAGTTGGAATTCAAATTCCCTGGACCGATGAATCTTACTTACATATGAGAAGACGTTCAGACTCTGGCGTAATATCTGTTAGCAGCAATATGCAGTTGCGCACAGAGGTGGTTATCTGAAATGCGAGGTCTCACTTTTGAGTTTTCTACGTTCATCAGAGGAAAAAAAAATGTTCACAGACATATATGGAGCAAATATTGCTGTAACAGAAGGAGCACATTCTCTCAAACCAACATACGAATATTACCTTACACAGTTCTTTGAACACGTCTGTGCCAACTAAATCTCCACCCTTGTTTCTCCTCACTAGATCTGTTTGTAGATCTATAAGTTCATATTCCAAGTTTACTCTTACATTGACTACATCTACACTAAAAGGCTTAAGAAACATTTAAATGTCATTCTCAAGATTCCTGAAATCATGGAATCTATGTGAAGTAAAATGGGTTTCAACTCTTCAAGAATGGGACTACAACTAATTAATTTATCCTCTGGTACAGTATCAAATAATTTTATACATTTGAAATAGGTACTTCATAGCTTGATTTATTGGTTAAGAGAGTTGTTGCATGTTAAGGTATGTTTGTTATGTGTAGATTGTAAACTTTCTAGAACTATGTACTATAGAACGGTGAAGTCCACGTATAGTGGAAGGAGGTAAATACAAACTCCCCTCTTTCGCAAACGTTGGACATCAGTGTTATAGAGGTATGAAAATAAAGCATAAAGTTGCAAGAATTGTGCGTTGGCCAGTTGAATAAATCGGTAAATTTATAATAATCACGATTAAAATACAGAATCTTATTTCATATTGTAAAACCTTTCTTCCCCCGTTAGCAAGTAACAATGCAGAAATAACTAAAGGATATTGCGTAGTTTCTGGCATTAGTGACACAGAAAATGGTTACATTTTTTTTCTCGCTTGTTAACATTGACGCTCTTTAATAATGAATTTAATTACAATATATTAAGAAGTTAATGGAAAAATATTCTTTGGAGAAGTTTTAGTTGGAAAAGGTAATGATTAACTACAACTTAAATATTTCAACACAAAAAACGACTATGGCTTTTCTATGGAAAGATCAGATAAGATCAAAATAGTAATTAAAAAGAAGACATTAGAACAAATACATTCCAATTACCTGGGATCTGATATCTCATTGTATGACAATACAGATATAAAACAAACATGTTCAAAATATATGTGGAACGCTTAAGCGAACTCTGAAAAATAAAGTTCGCAATGAAACTTGAAGTTTTATAAAGTGATGGCCGTACCAATATTGACATGATTTCGAAAATTGGGCAATAAACAGAAGGGATAAAAGAATGGTGGAAACAGCTGAAATTAATTTTTAAGAAGCGTTGCTGGATATACCGATGTGGATCATATGAGGAATGACACAATCAGAGAACAATTAAAAGTATATAACTTAAATGGTAAAATATCTGTATATAAACAAAATTGGATATATTACATAACAAGGGTCTCAAATAATAGAATTACTAAAATAGTTGCAGGATATAAACCTAAAGGGAACCGCAGTATAGGAAGACCTAAACAGCAGTGTACGGTAAATCAGCATAGTACATAAGAACATAATTAAAAAGCTGAAGTCTAAGAGAGTCAAAGAGAGAGAGAGAGAGAGAGAGAGAGAGAGAGAGAGAGAGAGAGAGAGAGAAACAATTAAACGAGTGTTAAAGACAGCAAAACGCCCTATAAGTGTCCATAAAAAGTACATCTTATCATAAATAATATAGCGGAGCACTTGCAATTTATTCCTATAATTGACTGTTCATTAAACTGGTTATAACGAAAATTATTATCTATTTTTGTTCAAACATTCTGGTATTTAGAGTACAATCTCAGAATGGGGGAGGTTTTATAGGATGAAATTGTAGGCGTTCTAAATTTGAGTGAGCGGTTGTTTTCTTATATTTGTATCACTGGCATTCAAATATATTCGACCAAATTATCCTTCATTGTATAACAAGCTATTTATAATTTTATATATAAATTGTGACGGTGGACGCACGCCTCAAAACACACTGGAAGTCAGCTACCTCACGCCAATGCGTTGCTAGGCAACGCCCGGCAATGACCGTGAAGAGCAAAGGTCTTCTCTACAGTACAGAAGCTTCGAGAAACGTGTATTTAACAGAAAATTCTCGGTTATATAAATGAACCAGACAGTCAGTGCTGAGAAAGCTGGAGTGTTCAGACTGTTTCAGACAGTTAATCATCGTTCGTTTGTGTGAACAGTCTGCTGTATTAGTGAAATTAGTGACAAGGTTACGACATAACGGAGCAGATTTGAGTTGGAGGTTATCACAAATGGTAAATTGTGTCAACGATCAAACAGAGAACTCTATTTTGTGATTCAGTTTTAGAAGAAATAAAGAGACGTAGAAGTAAATTGACCAGTCATTTGTCAGAAAATAATTGTCCAGCAAGTATTGTGTAGTTTAATACTAATAACTAAACACAATGTTAGAATAAAATGATTTAGAATGTAGGATCTAACTATAAACTTCAGTATTTGTCGATAAAAGGTCAACTTAAGTACTTTAAAGGTACTTTATAAAGAGAATTGGATTATATTTGGTTGCAGGAAAGTGGCTTCAGAATTGGTGTCGTTCCTAAGGCATTTTTAATGTGTGTGTATGTAACTTTTCAAATTCGAGAAATGTATGTATATAATTAGCTTCATTGTAACACTTTTAAGCCTTTGTTGCATAGTGTTGCCATTTGGCGACAAACATGTTTAATCAAAGTTTTAGAACAATGTATGTGATTCTTGACATGTTCATGCTATATTGAAATAAAGATATTGATAGTTATTTACATCATAAATATATAAATTTACTGTAGCCTCTTTTACTTCTTTATCTTTTACAAAAATAAAAATCCCTGCAATTGTAATCTAATGTAACCCCGTCAACATCCATGCGTACCATCACACTGATTATTTTACGTGAACCCTCCCCATCCATATAATTGCAGTCGTTGGGATTAAGCTCACGAAGTTCGGCTTTGAATGGATGGTCAGTCCATTTCGTCTGGCCTTTAGCAGCTATGTCTATTGGAATTACTTCCTTTAAAGTGACTGACATGGATATCTGAACCGGTTCAGGGATTAGAAGAAGAGTTGCTTATCTAGCAAAATAGAGGGGTAACTTCATAACAATCATGCTACAAAAAATAAATCTCAAGACATTATACGTATGCATTATTTCACTGTAAATTCAGAAATTAGTTAGTCCCTTTAATATTAGGGACTGTAGATGATCGTTTCCTTCAAATAAACAATACAAGCTTCTGACTTCCCCCTCCCTCTGCCTTGCTATTATTAATTAGAAGTACAGTATAAAGATGGGACAGGGCGAACTCTTTAATAAAGCAAAAGAGAACAGTGGAAGTCTTAGCAGGTTTCTGACTTGTATTCGCAGAATTAAGGAAAACAAGTATCTGGCGTAATGCCTCATTGAAATCAGCTATGTAGAAGATGCAGTCGCCGATCACGGTGCTTGAGGAAATTAGTAATAGCATGTCACAGCAGTATAATGGTCTGATATTAGCAGTAATTACTCAGTTAATGTCACAGCATGGTATCCTGCACTGAGACATTGCGTGCTGGAATTGGCACCGCAGAATTGACAGCAGCTATCGATGTAACTTGGCTGAGTGTGGAATTGGGCGCATCAGGAAGCACTCTTGTGGAGACCAAACAATGCTGAAATGAAGCACCTAAATAAATCGAGTAAACGCCTTCTATTGGCATATTTTGGCTAGGAGGGTACATTGAAAATATGACCTGAAAATACATTTCCATTCGCTTAAGTCAAACTCGACTCCCCAATGATTAAAGTAAGACTCACAGACAAACGTTAAAGGCTGCTTCTGCGGTTCAAGTGTCATTCTTAATCCAGGTGTCCTGGGTTTGATTGCCGGCTGCGGTTGGGAATTTTTCTTTAACCAGGACTATTCTACTCATGCCGGATTATCACCTCTTAATCATGATATTATCGCTACTAATACCTGTTGTTACTACATATGTCAGCACAGTCGGTAGACACTGTTGATATATACTGTGATGTGCGGCTATTGCCCAAGGCTATTGGAAAGTTGGCACCGGAACATCTCAAACGTTCTAGAACTGTTTGGAAGGTTCCAACGGCTATATAACCGAATCAAGCGAATCTCGAGGAGTGGGAGAATAAGTGAATGATTTAGCGAGTACGTTTCTAGTGCAAAGAAAACCTCTATTCTCTGAGCGAGTCTGTAAGGATTGTGGTGACGTGCAGTAGGTGCTGATACTGCAAAGGATTAGAGGCGTCTTTGTTCGACTCCCCAGCGATTGAACCAACCGTTCAAGAGGCTACGCCGTGCTGCGTACTTCACTACGTCGCGGAATAAGGTGAAGTGAATGTGAAAACAATGTGAAGTGACTATGAACACTGGAACTACTTCACATTAGTGAAGTGACATGTGAACTTGGTGAAGTGTCAGTGAAAGTTGAATTAGATTATTGAGTGACAGTGAAAACTGAATAAAGTGACAGTTCAAAAAGCTGAACGAAGCCTGTCTGTAATGATGTGACATTTGAGAAAGGAAATTTGGGAAAGAAACGTTTCAGGCTGAATTTAGAGTACTCCTAACCACCAGAAGAAGACGATCTGCAGGAAACTGTTACGTAAATATTTTCTTCCATGCCCATCAACGATTATGCACGCTAGTATCATATACAATACATTGAGTTGCCAGATAAATGTGTAATGTCTGTCACAGCAATTAAATAACTATTAGATCTGGCAGTATGGGTGATTTACATATGCATAGTTTGTAGTAAATAAATAGACTGCATGACATTAACAGTTCATATCCTTCTCATATCTCAGACCCCAATTGCCGTCTTCTGTTGATCAGACGAATGGGTAAGGCCCTCAACTATGGGCCCCTTTTTACTTTCTCTACTACGAATAGTAAGCAGAGGAAGTATTCGATGTTGAGATTTCACAGGAAATATATATCTTGAGGCCCCTGAATCCCAAGAAAAGCATTTTAGAAAAAGGGCCGTGTGTGTGTGTGTGTATGTGTGTATGTATGTGTGTGTGTGTGTGTGTGTGTGTGTGTGTGTGCGCGCGCGCGCGCGCCTGTGAACATTATAACTAAAAAACGAAAAGACCGTTAAAAGCCAAAGTTGGCATTTAAGTTTAAAGTTTTTCATGGATCCGACACGAAGATTTTGAAGAAAATTCCGCCACCCTAAACTGCCCTTTACATGCAGCATTTTTCGAGAATTTGGATTTTCTCGAAAATAGCTCTAACGATTTTGATTTAAGTGCCATATACTTGAGATATTTTTATGGCAAATGAAACATATATTTTGAATTTTCTAGCTGTAGCCTATGTAATCCTGCTTACTCTTGATGACTTTTGCGTAACTGGTAAGAGAGACCAAATCTTAACATACAAAAAATGTAGATCTTGCTAAAACACACAATTTATGTCCAAATAAATTTTTGTATAGAGTGAACCATTTTGGAGATAATCCTTGTTATTTGTGTTAGTTTTGTAAAATAAACTTTCGTCATTTGAAACATCGCTATTCGTTTTGTTTAATGTTAGCCGTGAAAAGAGAACGGAATTTGAAAGCTTCAAAAGATTTTACTATCGCTTAAAGTTTACTGTATTCCCATATTCCCCTTGTACGTACAAGAAATAAGCAGTAAGATAATTCTGCAAATATTTATCTCAACTAACACGAAGCAGATATAGGAATGAGTTTGTAAGAATGGTTAGTACAAGAGTAGAGAAAATCATGTGAATGTAACACATCAAATGTTTATTCTTGTTTACAACTGTCGCGCCCAGTTTGCATGAAAAACAATGTATACTTTGTTATACTTTCATGTAAGCTTACAATTATATATAAGGTCACTGTAATAATAACTTGATTTAGAGGTTAACAAATAATGATGAAATAAAGTGGTACTTCTTTATTCATGACAAAAGTGTTCCAAATGTGGCCCCTATCGTGAAGTACTTATAAAAAGGTAAGAATACGCGGTGTAAATGGTTAAATAAATATAATTTTGCAAAATTGAATTAACTTTTGGAAATATTTTAATATTAATAGTTGCTGTTCAAACAAATAGTGCAGATAAATGCAGTTTTACGTGGCATAGCACGATATTTGATACGCAGGACCAAGGAGGCCATATTAGGAGAAGGGCTTGCTTTTAATATGGCGCTTGTTTGTCGAGGTTGTGTTTACAATGTAAGCTGGCAAGCTGTTCTGTGCTAAAGCAAAGATTTCTGGATATACTTGATGCAACAAGGTTGTTTATTTCAGGATAAAATATGTCCTGTAACAAAAACGTGTAGGAAACTCACCTTTAAACTCGAAATTAAGTACAAGATTTAGAACTGTAATAACTAAACCTGCTTCTTCTTGGCACTGTGTATTCACTACTTGTGTCTTCTCTTCCACTTCATGTTAATACAGTGGAATCCCGATAACTTGACCTAATGTGGACTAAAACTCTGTCGAGTTACCAAAATGTAGAGTTTTATAGCATAAGGGGTCTGTTATTCACAACTCATATCATTGCATATTACATAAATACCTATTCTAGTACGACATACGAAACAGAAAAGTATAACATATCCAAATATGTATGTATTACGTAGTATCACCGCGCCCGCCGCATCTAATTGCCGACAACAGGAGTGTCACCCATCGCATTATTGTCGGCACTACCGCAAAGGAGCCGAAGGAAAGAGATAGAGAATGACCGCATTGTTGGGGCGCTTGCCGAAAGAGAGAAAAGGATAGAGGCTACTGGAATCTTCTCTACTTTGTATCTCACCGCAATAAGTGAACGTTCCTGAAGCTTCCAGAATAGTGCCTGGGAGATATAAATAGCGGTAAAGTGTGAGAAGACGTATGTGAAGCGTTGAGTAGTCGTGCCGACGGAAAGAAGAGACGTATGCGAAGCATCGAGGAGTCGTGCCGACGGAGGACAGTTCTTTGTGTTACGAGTTCGGAGCCGTGCTGTTGGAGAATCGAAAAAGACTTTCTTGCTGTTGCAACGAGTGTACAAAGTTACTGTTTACGGAAATAAAAGTGTTTCTTTATCTCGACTACATCTGTCTTCTTTAGTTCACACCAACCAAAAAAGTCACAGTATTAATGTTTCCCTTGTCTGGTCTCCTTAACATATTCAATTTAATTACCATTGTCATGTTAACCTGTCTTTTCTTCTCGTTCGGCACTTTCTTTGGCTCAGATAACTCAACACAACACTAACAGTAAGCTGAAATCTTGGAAGCTGCACTGTAACCAGGAATATGTAACTGAAAGTTTAACTTACCATGTAGAAGGCTATTTTAGACGTGACGAATGACCCTGCTAGCATCTGCGCGAGTGACATACAAATTGATGAAAATCTGATACGGCCATAACTAAACTCAAATACTCGGCCTCCTAAAAACTCAACTACCTTCACTACCGGCAATTTGAACCACGCTCTGCTACCAAAATTGCACCATTTTCTTTATGTGGCTTGTCCTCCAAAGGAATGCCTATCTATAGCTAATAAGGATCGGATAGGGTTGGTTAACGGCAAACCTAAACAAGAGAGTGGAATGCCCCCCTCCCTTTTTTTAATAAAAGTAGTGGGCAGTCTTCACCTTTTATTCATAGATTAATCAGAATAATTCGGCCTGAAAATCATATATGACAACTACAATACATTGCTTTTCTCACCCTTTGGCTCTAGACCACACACAATGTGAATTTCACCGTATTCAAGTACAATTGAGCACATTCGCAGAGTATCAGGAAGGCCCTCCCCCCTTAACGTAAACATGCCATATTACCGGCGGACTAGATAGTCGCCACTTACCAGGTATCCAAGCACCTCTCTCTTGAAATCCACGCCGAGACTGACTGGCGCCAGCTTTCAGGCACCAGCCTGCCAGCGACAGTCACAATCCTAGCGGGCATCAAACAAAACAAGACTACTCGAGTCAACTCAAATACTCTACGAGTGGCTCATGGGGTATCGTCTCTGTTTACTTCCTTGAAATAAACAAGACACTGGTGAGAATGCGAGATGCCGCTGTGCTCAATGACGCACGATCCGCAATGTTTATGTTCTACAGAGAAGCCGCAAAGATAGTGACACCCCTATGGTCTTATAAATATAAAAGTGAACTCGATTATACACCACTGTGCTATTCATCACATCTAAAAAAATATATTTGTACTGGGTAAAACAATAAGCATTCTAACCTTCCCAACAAGTGTTTGTGCTATGTGTCCACATTATTAGCTTTTGATTTGGTGACAATGTTCTGTCAATTGCATATGTTCTGACTAGATACCGAAAATCAATATGTGGTCAGCCCTTTTGTCACTGTGAGGGAGAATGCGGTAGGTTATATAAGTATACTAATTAAAATTTACCTATACTATTCATACCGTATACTAGATATTAGAAATGGTTGCAGTCAAGTTTAACCACAAAAAATAAATTAAAATAAAAGAGATTGAGTTACACGGAATGTCGATGTATCAAAAGTCAAGTTATCGAGATTCTATAGTATTTTGCAATTGCGCTACTTGTTTGAACGTTTACATGGGGTGCCCATATTAGGAAAGGGGCCATATATGGATCCTTTATCTTATCTCCCCGAGCTTTAGGAGTTACTAGGATTGAGGAAACCTAAGAAAAAGCCTCACTCAGGGAAAATGGCTCTGATGGGATTTGAACCGGTGTATCAAACGAGCCTCACACGTTATTGGGCAGCAGATTGGCCGGTTTCACTACGGCTTCAGCACAAATATGCCTTAACACAAAATGTGATAACATCTGTACCAACTTTCAGTACCTCTCTTTGTAATATAAGAGCTGTCCGTTTTTCTCTCGCCTTTAGCCTCTCTAATATCACTCAATATCTCTGGGCAGCTTCCAGTGACCCGTGAAATTAGGTCGGAGCCAAGAGGCATGAGGACATTTGTTTTGCTGTACGAAAACATCTGCTGTTATTTCATATGGGCATTCACATTACGTATCTTGGAATAAAATGCCAAGTTGCGAATATATTGTAACAAATGACGATTCAATGAATCCCACTTCTGACAGCAGTGTGAGAAAATGACAAGTTTAGTCCAATTACTTTTTTCTCAATTTATTTTCTTCTAAAATTGTATGACAAATACACAGATCTCTTTTACTGACGTTAACACAGTTTACAGTCTTTCATGATATTACACCTCAACTGGTTTCTTCTCGTAACCTTGACTCATCCTTTCACTGTCTTTCTTCACCTTCTCTGTCTCTCTTACACTAATTCTGACGATAAAATCACTCAATACACATTAAAACTTCTTCACTTCGACGCGATGTATCTCTCACTAAGTACCACACACAGCTATCTCGCTCTCACTGACACATTGACCGACTAATGTCCGAAACCGTAGGACCTCTGACTCGTTACCTCGTCTCCTTATTAAGCGAGGATGACGTCACAGGTCCTTTCTGGAACTTCTACAAACACGCCACGTGCCGGACGCTTCTCGAGTGTTCTATTAACCCTTTGTTATCCACTGCACTCATTGTTGCTAGTTATGTACACACAATCAGTCCCACGAGGCAGCCTGACCCTGGGTGCCTTTGTTACGCGCCGCGCCAGTGGGGTGGGGCAGCCCGGCTTCGACCGTACTTTGTTATGCTGCCGCTGCCGTAGGCCTATTTTATATTTACAACTGCGTGGAGTTCTTAGCCTCATTAGGGGACTGTTGGAATATTTCAGCTCATCGAAACAAACTAAATAATTTACTTGACTGACAAGTAACTGAGGTTACTTACGTTAACATTATCCTCTTAATCAAATTTTATTTCCCGCTTTATTAATATGAACATTAAATAAATACCACCTTCCACAACTACGCATGTCAGTGTTACAGATGTGTTCCTCCAAGATTATCAACTATCTCTAAGTATGTACATACAACGTGACTGTTTCTGTACGTGCCAGTCATAACCTCAGTTGTTTAGTCCACTTTATGAACTGCCACAGACTGGGCATTTTATGGTCCGGCCCGGATTGTATGTGTGCATGTAGACCAAGAGGTTTTCCATTCTAAACTCCTGCGTTACATACTCATATAGTGTTCTTATTACACATAGTACCTGAGCGACCGAGCTTCGCTCGGCGTTTTTCGCCTCTGTTTTTGTGAAATCTTTATTTAGATAAACTGAAAGTCAAAACGTTAACTAAATAACAATTTTAGTCGCAATTGTGAAGAGTCATTTCCGAGATACAAATATTTCATAAACACCATCATTTCAGCTGTAAAACATCTACTGCTGAACGCAGACCTCCCCCATAGATATCCACCCAGTTTGACGTTTTCGTTGAGCATTTGTTCCATTATGGAGTTCAATTCCGTGCTGCTGCGATTGACTGCAGGGCGTTAACACATTCGCCAAGGTCCTTCATCTTTCCGTCGAGTTCTTCCATGGCTTCCTTTACCCTGGCCAGTCGCTCGTTAGTATTCTCCGATAGATCTATCTTCATATTAGACATTCCCGTCTTCATCTTTTCTGTTTTGGAGTTTACATTTACAATTTGCCTTCCATTTTTGTTTCCATTTTGTCCATTTTTCTTCCTATATTTTCTATTCCGTAGTTTACATTTTTTCAATTCGGTTTTCATATTTGTTTCCTCTGTCGCATTCCGGAATTCTTTTCATTTCCCATTATGTCCATCTTGGCTAACATTTGTTTCATCAACTGTTCCATATCGTGCTTTTCGGCGCACTCCTGACATCAGTAATTGTGATTACGTTACTTTTTTTTAAACTATTTCCTTATTTTTTATTTAAACACCGGAGCAACACTAAGCGAAACCACTGTTGAACAATAACAAATACTACAGGAAGAAAAGCTGGTTGATAAAGCCATGTGAATGTACTATGCATTACTGTTTCAATCATATAGAAAATTGTATGAATTGTTCGTAATTGTTCGTCGAAGCGGGAGTAGTGAAAGAAATGTGATTGTGTTTCGTAAAACAAAAATGAGTAGAAAAGCGTGTGAATGTTATACGTTGCACTTATATTTCAAGTGTGTGGAAAAATGTATGGATTGTTTGTAGAAGAGGGAGTAGTGTGTTAGGTAAAAGAAAAGGGAGTAGAGAAAAGCATATGAACGTAATACGTTGGGTGGTAACATGGATTGCATAAAAACCTTCGCCATGAAAGCAATTAGATAGATCACTTTTCATGGCGATCGGTCAACCTGTTTTGCAATTTACCCACTCTTCAACATACGATATGTATAGGCGTTGGTATGCATGAAGTTGATAAAAGATAGGGAATAACATGTGAATTGTTACGTAAAAAAAAGTGAGTAGAGAAAATAGTATGAATGTAATACATTGTATTTCTTTTTCAAACATATCAAGTTGTATGAATTATATGTTCAAGAGCGAATAGCGAAAGAAGACTGATGGTGGCTCGTAAAGGAAGAATTAGAGGAGGAAGTCTTGTGAATGTAATACGTTGCATTTATATTTCAATCATAGAATATTATATTAATTGTATGTTGAAGGGCAAACAACAGATCAATGAATGTGCTACTTAAAAGAAATGCGAGTAGAAAGCCATTTGAAAGTAATATATTGTGTAGTAAAATTGTTGCCATAAAAGTTTGCCCATAAAAAATACATATACGTACCGAATTTCCCGGTGATCGGTTAAGCGGTTTTCGAGCTTAACAGTTGGATATATATATAAACAACCAAGTTGTATATATGATATGAATTGTTTCTAGAAGAGTGAGTGGAGAAAGAGATGTGAATGTGATAGCTATAAGTAAATAGAGAAACCACTGTGAACGTAATATGTAGTATTTCTATTTCAAACATACAGAAAATTGCATGGCTTATTTGTAGAAGAGTGAGTAGAGAAAGAGATGTGAATGTGTTACCTAAAAGTGAGAGGAAAAAACAGTGTAAATGTAATAGCATTTCTATTTCAAACATGCACGAAATTATATGACTTTTGTGGAAGAGTGAGTAGAGAGAGATGTGAATGTGTTACCTAAAAGTGAGAGGAAAAAACAGTGTAAATGTAATAGCATTTCTATTTCAAACATACAGAACATGGTATGACTTATTTTAAAAGCGGGGATAAAAGTGTTTTTTGGTGCAAAATCACGTTTTTTATGGAAAATCGTTTATAGAAGAGTGAGTAGGGAAAGAAATGTGAATGTATTACCTAAAAGTAAGTAGAGATAACACTGTGACTGTAATATGCAGCATCTCTATTTTAAACATACAGAAAATTGTGTATTTATTTGTAGAAGAGTGAGTAGAGAAAGAGATATGAATGTGTTACCTAAAAGTGAGAGAAGAAAACAGTGTGAATGTAATAGCATTTATATTTCAAACACACAGAACATGGTATGACTTACTTTAAAAGTGCGAATAAAAATGTTTCTTGGTGCAAAATCACGTTTTTTGTGGAAAATTTTTTATAGAAGAGTGAGTAGAGAAAGAGATGTAAATGTGTTACCTAAAAGTGAGTAGAGAAAACACTGTGAAGGTAATATGCATGTATACAAAAATTTAATCAAATCTTTAGAGTCGCTTCTGAAATACCGGGAATGTTTATATACAAGAATTGCGCAGTAGAAGTGGGAATAAACAATGTTATTTTTTATGCAAAATCGCGTTTTTTCGGGAATTACACCTATATAGTTGAGCTTAAAAAGCAAAACCCTATCTGAATACAAAATTTGATCGAAATCGTTAGAGCCGTTTCCAAGTTGCCGGGAATAAATGTATATATACAAGAATTGCTCAGTTACATATATAAGAGTACCTGGGCGACCGAGCTTCGCTCGGCGTTTTTTGCCTCTGTTTTTGTGAAATCTTATTTTTTGTGGGAGAAGATACCTGAAAGGCAAAACGTTAACTAAATAAAACTACTTGTCGCAATTGTTAAGAGTAATGTCCGAGATACAAGAGATATAGAAATACATAAAAATATTGCATAAACACCATCATTTCAGCTGTAAAACGTGTACTGCTGAAAGCAGGCCTCCCCCATAGATATCCACCCAGTTTGAGGTTTTTGTCGAGCATTTGTTCCATTATGGAGTTCAGTTCTTTGCTGCTGTGATTGACTCCAGGACGTTAACACGTTGGCCAAGGTCCTTCATACTTCCATCGAGTTCTTCCATGGCTTCCTTAACCCCGGCCAGTCGCTCGTTAGTATTCTTCGATAGACCTGTCTTCATATTGGAATTCCCGTCTTCATATTTTCCGTTTCGGAGTTTACATCTTCAATTTGCCTTCCATTTTTGTTCCGATATTTTCTATTCCGTAGTATACATTTTTCCAATCCGGTTTTCATATTTGTTTCCTCTACCGCATCCGGAATTCATTTCATTTCCCATTATGTCCATCTTGGATAATATTTGTTTAATCAACTGTTCCATATCGTGCTTTTCGTCGCACCCCGGACACCAGTTGTGATTACTTTAGCTTTTTAACTATTTCTTCATTTTTTATTAAAACACCGGAGCGACACTAAGCAAAAGCAATGTTGAAGAATATCAAATACTACAGAAAGAAAAGGTGGTTGATAAAGCCAGATGAATGTACTACGCATTTATGTTTCAAACATATAGAAAAGTGTATGAATTGTTCGTAATTGTTCGTCGAAGCGGGAGTAGTGAAAGAAATGTGATTGTGTTTTACTAAAGAAAAATTAGTAGAAAAACCGTGTGAATGTTATACGTTGCACTTATATTTCAAGTGTATGGAAAAATGTATGGATTGTTTGCAGAAGAAGGAGTAGTATGTTAGGTAAAAGAAAAGGGAGTAGAGAAAACCATGTGAACGTAATACATGAATAATAAACGTGGTAAAATGGATTGCATAAAAACCTTCGCCATGAAAAAAAATTAGATATGTCACTTTTCATGGCGATCGGTCAACCTGTTTTGGAATTTAATCACTCTTCAACATAACATATGTATAGGCCTTGGTATGTATGAAGTTGATAAACCATAGGGAATACATGTGAATTGTTACGTAAAACAAAAGTGAGTAGAGAAAGTAGTATGAATGTAATGCGTTGTATTTGTTTGAAACATATAGCAAATTGTATGAATTATATGTTGAAGGGCGAATAGCGAAAGAAGACTGATTGTGTCTCGTAAAGGAAGAATTAGTAGAGGAAATCGTGTGAATGTAATACGCTGCATTTATATTTCAATCCTAGAATATTATACGAATTGTATGTTGAAGGGCAAACAGAGGATACATGAATGCGCTACGTAAAAGAAAAGCGAGTAGAAAACCATTTGAAAGTAATATATTGTGTAGTAAAATTGTTACCATAAAAACTCTCAATGAAAAAAATACATATACGTACCGAATTTCGCGGTGATCGGTTAAGCGGTTTTCGAGATTAACAGTTAGATATATACAAACATTCAAGTTGTATAGATGATATGAATTGTTTGTAGAAGAGTGAGTGGAGAAAGACATGTGAAGGTGTTACCTAAAAGTGAGTAGAGTAAACACTGTGAATGTCACATACAGCATTTCTATATCAAACATGCACAAAATTGTATGACTTATTTCTAGAAGAGTAAGTGGAGAAACAGTTATGAGTGTGTTACCCAAAAGCAAGTAGAGAAAACAGTATGAATGTAATACGTAGCATTTCTATTTCAAACATGCAGAAAATTGCATGACTTCTTTATAGAAGAGGATAGAAAGAGATGTGAACGTGATACCTAATAGTGAAAGGAGAAAATAGTGTGAATGTAATAGCATTTCTATTTAAAATATACAGAACATGGCATGGCTAATTTTAAAAGGGGGGATAAAAGTGTTTTATTGGTGCAAAATCACGTTTTTTATGGAAAATTGTTTATAGAAGGGTGAGTAGAGAATGAGATGTAAATGTGATACCTAAAAGTAAATAGAAAAACCACTGTGAATGTAATATGCATCTCTATTTCAAACATACAGAAAATTGCATGACTTATTTGTAGAACAGTGAGTAGAGGAAGAGGTGTGAATGTATCACCTAATAGTGAGAGGAGAAAACAGTGTGAATGTAATAGCACTTCTGTTTCAACCATACAGAACATGGTTTGACTTATTTTAAAAGTAGGGATAAAAGTGTTTTTCGGTGCAAAATCACGCTTTTTATGGAAAATTGTTTACAGAAGAGTGAGTAGAGACAGAGATGTGAATGTGTTACCTAAAAGTGAGAGGAGAAAATAGTGTGAATGTAATAGCACTTCTGTTTCAAACATACAGAGCATGGTATGACTTATTTTAAAAGTGGGATAAAATGCTTTAGGTGCAAAATCATGTTTTTTTATGGAAAATTGTTTTTAGAAGACTGAGTAGAGAAAGAGATGTGAATGTGTTACTCAAAAGAGAGTAGAGAAAACACTGAATGTAATATGCATGTATACAAAAATTTAACCAAATCTTTAGAGTCGTTTCTGAAATACGGGGAATATATATGCAAGAATTGCACTGTAGAAGCGGGAATAAAAAAATGTTATTTTTTATGTAAAATCGCGTTATTTCGGGAATTACACCTTTATAGTTGAACTTAAAAGGCAAAACTCTATCTGAATACAAAATTTGATCAAAATCGTTAGAGCCGTTTCCAAGTTGCGCGGAATAAATATATATATATATATACGCGCGCGCACACACACACACACACACACACACACACACACACACACACACACACACACATACACACACACAAGAATTACTCGTTTAAATATATAAGATTAACCAGTTTCGCGGCCTGTCTGCACTCTCGCGAGAGAACTGAGGGTCGTCGGGAATGTTTTGCCATCAGAGGCCTACTAAAATACGTTATTGTAGATGCTAGAAATGTCTTATGCTCTCAAACAGGAAGCATATTTTATAAACATATGATGTGTTGCACTCACATGACTTTCTCTACTCTTGTGCTAACCATTCTTACAAACTCTTAGGTTTGTAGTAGGCTTTGAGCGATAGTCAAACCTTTTAAGTCTCTTAAATTCCGTTCTCTTTGCACGACTAACACATAAAAATGAATAACGATGTTCCATTTGACAGAAGTATAAGTTTTTCAAAAATCACACAAATAACAATGAATATCTCCGAAATGGTTCACTCTACAAAAAAAAGTATTTAGACATAAATTGTGTGTTTTAGGAAGATCTAAATTTTTTGTATAGTAAGATTTGATGTATCTCTTACGGTCTACCAGTTATGCAAAAGTCATGCAGAGTAAACAGGACTACATAGGCTATAGCTAGAAAATACAAAATATACATTTCATTTGCCATAGAAATCTCTTAAACATATAAGATGTTAATCAAAATCGTTTGGGCCATTTTCAAGAAAATCAAAATTTTCAAAGTATTTTCGATATAAAGGGTAGTTTAGGGTGGAGCAATTTTCTTCAAAATCTTCGTGTCGTATCCTAGAAAGAAATTAAACTTAAATACCAGCTTTCGTTTTTAACTGACTTTTCGTTTTTGAGTTATGGTGTTCAGACACAGACACATACACACACCGTATCTAAAAATGCTTTGTTTTATTCAGGGGGCCTCAAAACATACATTTCCGGTGAAATCTCGACATCTAATTTTTGGGTGGAATACAATACTTCCTCTACTTACCTTAGTAGTAGGGTAAGTAAAAAAGGAGGGAAAAGAGAAAGAAGGCAAAGACCTAGGAACTGTAAGAGGATGAAAACATTATCCAAAGACGTGGAACAGTTTCAAAGTAACTCATATTCCGCATCACTGTTGAAAATCTACAACTGAAAAGGTGCTTAAGAAACCCGGGAAAAGGCATTTTTAAATTTAACCCCAATAAGTTTAAGTTTAAAAAGAAGGAAAAACCGAAACTATGTTGTGATTGAAGGTGAAATGTTTTATCGATGTGCATTTCGTAGGGCTAATTTTGCCTTTAAGGCCAATCTAAACATGACTCACATTAAATCACAAGCTTTAGAGGGATGTTTCTCTGTCAAAGTACGTGATGCATGAAAACAACTATCAAAACATTTTGGAGAAGAATGGAGGAACAATGACCTCAAAACAAAGAAGAGCTGGGAACTCGGATTGAAGAAACTGAAGCGAGGTAGTTTTGTGAAGAAGAAATAGCCTCAGGAGTAATGTAAATTAAAAGAAAAGTTTTAAAACCTGGAATCATATTGTTAACAATGCTTCGTGATTTGTGTTGCAATCAAGCGACACTTGCTTTTATTAGATATTAAAACTAACTTTTTAGATAACTGAATTCCTTAAAATGTTTATATTACGCGGGTAATAGAGCCTATTTTAGTGTTACCCATAATTTCAAAATGTTCATTCTTCAGTTTCAGAAACCACTAAATCCCAATTTTGGTATCAAACCCACCACATCCAATTTTCTTCAAATTTATTTCTGAAGCGTTTAAAACCTCATATTCCAGAAGCAGTTTATATTGTAAAATTTCATGACTCATTTAACATTTAATATTGCAGTTACATTAATTTGGATTTATTCTGAGCAACTTTTTGCAATTATCCAAAAAATTAGGTGAATGGATTTGGCGGCGTTTGACACAAGGCGCGTCATATCAAGAGTGATTATGAGAATGGAGATGGAAGAAGGTTGTCATTGATCGGTTCAAAGCTAAAGTTCTAAAACTGTGCGAGCACGTAAAGAGAATGAAGAAGGAAAGATAGCCAAGGAGTGTTGTCATCTCGTAAACTTCTGGTAAGAAGAAGCCTGGAAGGGCACGTCTTATCTGGATGAATGGAGTCAATAAAGTCGTGCAGAGAAGAGGATCAGAGAAAGGACTGTGGTAGGACAGAAGAGCTTGGAGGACTGTAACAAGAATAATAGGCAACAACTGAAAAGTGGAAAGTGCCTTATGGGAAGCGCCTTCTATTCAAATCGTTCAGTATTAGCATACAAGTACAAGCTGTTAGACGTATGAGACTTCTTGATGTTAAGCAGAGACATAACTTCCTCTACCATTTCCACTATAGTGCATGGTTCCATAAATTGGTCGAATGTTTAATTGCCCGTATGTCACTATAAATAAACCTATTAAACACCTTTAGGGCTAGGGTCTCCTACCATTTTGGGGATTAGCTCAAAGGCTCTCTCAGGGCGAGCTAGTCCCTGGGAGCTCCACCTCTTTTAACATGTTCATCTTAACATCCACATTTCATGTTCACTGTGTTTCTAAATCTACTTTAAGTTAGTTGTCCTATAATTTGCTCCCACTTCACTCTATCACACGCTTTTCTTGTCCACTGAGGACCTATTACTGTTGTGAAATCTTGTGCCCATCTTCGTCTTTGTCTTCCTACGTTTCTCATCCCATGTCTCGGATCTCACACTGTTATCTTGACTGGTTCATCGTGCCACTTCTTTTCCTCAACGCCTCGTTCTAGACTCTGTGTCAGAAGTTATAATTTGCTCTCCATTTTTTGTTGACTACTTGTATCTTCTTTACTTGATCTCGTAAATTTCCAGGTCTGCCATCCATATAGGAAAACTGTGATACCAAATAAGGGAGTATTGATTGAACATGAAGCCAGGAACCACGAAAATGCCACACGTTGTTCGCCAAATTGATGCGAATAGGATGATGAGTGATGCTGAAGATGATGCTACGCTGAAACAGCAAATTTATGCTGTGGAATGATGTATGTCGGTGGATAAAATCCACACGTTGTTGTTGACGCCACTTGTAGAAAAGATGCTGTTACTTTACTCCCTTTGGCATCCTTGCCATGGCCGCTCTGGTAGTCACATGGATTATTGTTTTCTCAGGGTATGCATAGGAAAAATATGAAAAACTGACACAGACTTGCACATTTCATGTTGGTTTATTCAATAAAATCATCCTTGTAACTTGGAGAGGTGCCGAACGTGGTTAACGATAGAAACTGCACCCTATTCGTTAGCATCAGCTAATGGCCGACTCACATCCATCCACTCACACTTACGATAAGTTATGCGGGTAAGGTTTTTTTTCGAGATTTTCCCTACCCTGAGAAGACGAATGTCGGGTAATTTAATCCTCGTGCTCATTTGAGCATCATTTCACCCATTTCATTCATTCACCATTGGAGGACGCTAATTTAAAAAAAGAAAAAACATTGTCAACGTCGATTAAATTTGTACCTCATCTGCTTCCTTTCAAATCTTAGTGTAATTCCCTGCTGATCGTCCTCCACGTCATATCCTGGTCGGTTACGTACCCGACACACTCCTCCAGGGGATCCTCGACGACGTCCCTGAACTGCCCCTTTGTCTTCCCCGAGACGTACACTTTCGTTATCTGAAACGGGCGCAACTGTCGCCTCGGCCATTAGGTGCTCCCTCCCCGGGTCTGTGCTATTCCGTCTGCCCCTGGCATCCAGTACTTTGACGCTCTCGTCAACTCTTACTACCAGGGCGCCAAGACGTTCCCCGTCGTCCTCCACGACGTCCACATGCTGGCAGAGGTCTTCCACCTTTTCGCCGAGTTCTTCCACGCCTTCCGTCACGCCAATCAGTTCGCCGAGTTGTTCCACGTCTTCCGTCACGCCAATCAGTTCGCCGAGTTGTCCCACGTCTTCCGTCACGCCAATCAGTTCGCCGAGTTGTTCCACGTCTTCCGTCACGCCAATCAGTTCGCCGAGTTGTTCCACGTCTTCCGTCACGCCAATCAGTTCGCCGAGTTGTTCCACGTCTTCCGTCACGCCAATCAGTTCGCCGAGTTGTTCCACGTCTTCCCTCACGCCAATCAGTTCGCCGAGTTGTTCCACGTCTTCCCTCATATCATCTGAAACGGGCGCAACTGTCGCCTCGGCCACTAGGTGCTCCCTCCCCGGCTCCGCGCTATTCCGTCTGCCCCTGGGATCCAGTACTTTGACGCTCTCGTCAACTCTTACTACCAGGGCGCCAAGACGTTCCCCGTCGTCCTCCACGACGTCCACATGCTGGCAGAGGTCTTCCACCTTTTCGCCGAGTTCTTCCACGTCTTCCGTCACGCCAATCAGTTCGCCGTCAATTTTCGCCGATAGCTCCGTCTTCATCTCTTTCAGCTCGGCAGCGAGGTTGTCGTTTCTCGTCTTCATTTTGGCAACGAGGTTGTCGTTTGCCGTCTTCATCTCTTTCAGCTCGGCAGCGAGGTTGTTTCTCGTCTTCATTTCTTCTTTCAGCTCGGCAAAGAGGTTGTTTCTCGTCTTCATTTCTTCTTTCAGCTCGGCAAAGAGGTTGTCGTTTCTCGTTTCCATTTTGGCGAATAATTCTTTCATCATTGCCATCATCCTGGTTTCCGAATCTCCCTCCATCTTGGTTCTAACGTTGCAACTTCTAACGACGATGTAACGAAACTAGAAGCAATTCGACGGATCCCACTTCTGACACCAGTGTAACTTTGGTTGGTTGTGAAGTAAAGACAACAGATGTAGTCGAGATAAAGAAACACTTTTATTTCCGTAAACAGTAACTTTGTACACTCGTTGCAACAACAAGAAAGTCTTTTTCGATTCTCCAACAGCACGGCTCCGAACTCGTAACACAAAGAACTAACTCTTCTCCGTCGGCACAACGCTTCACATCGTCTGTCCGTCTCCGTCGGCGCGACTACTCAACCTTCACATACGTCCGACTGACTCTTCTCACACTTTACCGCTATTTATATCTCCCAGGCACTATTCTGGAAGCTTCAGGAACGTTCACTTATTGCGGCGAGATACAAAGCAGAGAAGATTCTCGAAGTGTCTATCCTTTTCTCTCTTTCGGCAAGCGCCCCAACAATGCGGCCATGCTCTGTCTCTTTCCTTCGGCTCCTTTGCGGTAGTGCCGACAATAATGTGATGGGTGACACTGCTGTTGTCGGCAATTAGATGCGGCGAGCGCGGTGACAATATAGAAGTAAAACTTTCAAAGAAGAGTTATATGTGTACTATCAGTTTCTTGCTAAAATGAATCGTTTAGTCAAATTCAAGGTTCTACACTATCAACAACCTTCCAACAGTTGTTGCTTCCTGCAACAACTTCCCTGCAACAACGTAAACCAGGAATCTAAAGGAAAGCGGGAAAATCTGAGTTTATGGCAAACCCTCAGTTTATAAACAATCCAAAAGTTAGGAAAACCACCCGCGCTGAAAAAAAAAGGCAGCAGCAGCAGCGAAAACCCGGAAAGTTCGAAGGTTGTCTATGAACAAGAGGGTATCTGCAAGGAATAGCAACAGTATTACAGCGAAGAGGAGAACTAGATGCAGTGCCTAAGTTCTACAAAGTGGTATTGTGAAGAGAACGAAAATGATCGATACTTGGTGCGTGATTATTGTAAGTGACGACAGTAAAGTAAACATGTTGCTGTCCGTTTGTTCAAACAGTATTCGTTTAACCCAAGAGATGGGCAAACTGACATTGTAATGTGTTTCAATAACTTTTGTTTACTTTCTCTACTACGTATAGTGAGTAGAGGAAATATTCGACCCAAAATATCGATGTCGAGATTTCACCGGAAGCATGTTTTGAGGACCCCTGAATCCAAAGAAAGCATTTTTAGAAAAAGGTCCGAGTATGTGTGTGTCTATATCAGTTAAAAACCAAAGTTGGTATTTAGGTTGAATATCTTTCAAGTATGCGACACGAAAATTTTGAAGAAAATTCCTCCATCCTAAACTATCCTTTACATGGAAAAATCTTCGAACATTTTGATTTACTCTAAAACGGCTCTAACGATTTTGAATAAAATACCACAAGTTTAAGATATTCTTGTGGCAATTTAAATGTATATTTAGAATTTTCTGGCTATAGCCCATGTAGTCCTGTTTACTCTTGATGACTTTTGCATAACTGGTAAACCGTAAGAGAGACCAAATGTTACTACACAAAAAAATTTATATTTCCTTAAAACACAATTTATGTCAAAGAAATTTTGCTGTGGAGTGAACTACTTCGGAGATATTCCTTGTTATTTGTATGAGTTTTGCAATACATGACACTGTGTGTGGGAATGTGGGTATGTGGGTGGATGTGGGGTGTGGGGATGTGGGGTTGGGGTTGGGGATGGGGTGTGGGTGTGGGTGGGTGTCGGTGGGGCTGCGCGTGTGAGGTGTGGATGTGTATGTACACAATTCATCTCAGATTGTGAGGTTACTTATTTCATCCATTGTGCAGTTACATATCTCACAATTTCCTCACAAGTTCCAATGTCCCATCTTTCTTCTCTAAGACCTGTTGATCGCCCAAGTTTCACATCCACATAATAATGTTGGGGAGGATATTACCTTATGAAATTTCATCTCTCTATCTTTAAGACGTTCTTGACAGTTCAACATATATGTTGGATATTATGCAATTCGTTTTGCAGATGAACATCCTGACTTAATGGAATGTCCCAGCACAAACGGTTCAAGCAACAGAAATCTTCTATTAAGTTCCTATGTCTGACAAGTTTGTAGTTCCTGGGACATTTATAGAAGTCATCACATGAAATGATTTGATCGATAATTTGAAACTATAACTCTGTACTATCGTAGCTTATAAGCTGAGTTGTCATTATATAGCATTTGGTATGCATGTCAAAAAGGGCCACTGATGTAGGACACTCGAGTCCACATCTTTCTTCGTCTATTAATTGCCTAAAACTACGTTTTTCGTTGCCACATATGTATTTTTAATAAATAAACCCTCAAACTTCTCTTAACCCTCGTTTTAAACCTTTTAAGTACAACAAAGAGTCACTCTGAAATATGGGTCCCCAAATTGCCTCTTTGCATCCCTATCTCCACCTCTCTCTCTATCTCTTTTCTCCCCCTCCATCTACATACTTTCTCTTCTTCCCTCTCTCCCTTTCTCTCTCCGTCTCCTCCTTCCTCTCTCACCCTCTCATACCCTCTTCTTCCCTCTCTCCCTTTCTCTCTCCGTCTCTTCCTTCCTCTCACCCTCTCAGACCCTCTTCCTCCGCCTCTCCCTCCCTCTCCCCCCTCTCTCACATCCTTCCGTTCTTATTTCCCTCCCTTAGTCCTCTCCCCCTCCCTTCCAAGCTCCTCTCTCCTTCCATCGCTCTTCTTCCCATTATCTCCCTCCCTATTTCCCCCTCCGTCTCTCCGCATGTCTGCCTCCCTATCCTTCTCTATCCTTACCTTTCTCTCCCTCCCTCTATCTTCCTCCCTTCTCTTCCTCCCTCTCTTTTTCTCACTCTCTTCCTTACTCTATTCCTCTTTCTTTTTCTCCCTCTTTCTTCCTCTCTCTCTCCCTCTTGCTTCCTCTCGCTTCCTCTTTCTTCCTCTCTCTTCCTCTTTCTTCCTCTCTCTGTATTTGGCTTTTTTAACGAATGCAAAATCAATATCTGAGCGAAACTGAGCGTAGAAACAGATACAATTGTCTGTGTATACTTGTTGAAGCACAGTTGCCTAGCACTAAGATCTCTTTGGATACGTATCGGATCACTATCTGGCCGGCAAGTGTAGAAGCAGATACAGTTTGTAGTACTATGTTATCCATGGACACGTATCGCGGTAGCCATCTGCGCGTCATGAGTAGAAGCAGAGGTACAGTTGCCTGCACTAAGGCCTCTGAGGGTACTAGAAGCAGAAATGCAATTGGCTATATATATATATATATATATATATATATATATATATATATATATATATATTTATATTACATCTTAATTTGTTAATTTACGGATTATTTTTATCATTAAAATAATTAATTGAACAATTTGATAGCTTGAACATATGCTATATTGCAACGAAGAGTTGCATGTATTGTTACTTACGGTATAAATTTCAAAAACTTATATTAATGATCGTAGAACCTCTAGTACAGGGAGAAATTCCTTCAGCACTATATGACTTCTTTGCTGCATTTTTCTGAAAGTAGAATATCTCGTCACTAAGAACGAGAAAAGAGAAAAAACCTTGATGTACGGCTGAAAGCGCCCTTAAAGGAATTGCCTCCGGGCGTTCGTATCCCCTATAGTGAAGCGTGAAGCACTGAAGTTAGGAGCTTCAGACTCCGAGCTGCTGAGACGCAAAATCCGTTGTGGTAAACAAATTTTATGTGCTGGAATAATAAGCCCCAAGGGGAGAGAGCAATCGAATCGGATTTCTTTTTTGTGAGGAGGCGGCCGGGTCCATGTTTATCTGAGACATGCTCCCTTTCGTCAGCAAGGATGAGCTGATGCTGGTCATTGACCGCTTGATAGTCCAGTAAATCCTCAAAGGCGCCGGCTCAGATTCCCTCCTCTTTTATTTTCTTCTAGTTTGCGAAACTCCTTTCGCTAGCTATATAATCTCCATTTAGACACAACAGCAGTTTCAAAACTTGCTGTTGGTAGCTTAAACATAGAATTTAAAAAAAAAATCGGATGTGTTGCACTCACACGACTTTCTCTACTGTGTTAACCATGGCTGCAAACTCATATTCCTATATCTTCTTCGTGTTAGTTGAGATAAACATTTCCAGACATACTCTTATTTGCTTATTCCCTTGTAGGTGGAAGCAGAATATGGGAATACAGTAGGCTTTGAGCAATAATCAAATGTTTTAAAGCTTTCAAATTCCGTTCTCTTTGCACGCTGAACATAAAAAAAGAATAACGATGTTATGTTTGATAGAAGTACAAGTTCTCCGAAACTCACACAAATGACAAGGAATATATCCGAAATGGCTCACTCTACAAAAAAAAAAAAAAAAAAAAAAAAAAAAATGAGACATATATTGTGTATTTTAGCAAGATCTACATTTTTATAGTAAGATTTGGTCTGTCTCTTACGGTTTACCAGTTACGCAAAAGTCGCCCAGGGTAAATACGACTACAGGGGCTATAGCCAGAAAATTCAATATATACATTTCATTTGTCATAAAAATATCTCAAACATATGACATTTTAATCAAAATCGTTAGAGCCATTTTTAAGAAAATCAAAATGTTCGAACAATTATCCCTGTAAAGGGTAGTTCAGGCTAAAGCGATTTTCTTCAAAATCTTCGTGTCGCATTCTTGGAAGACATTAAACTTAAACGCCAAATTTGGTTTTTAATCGACTTTTCGTTTTTGAGTTATGCTGTCAACAGACTGACAGACACACACACACACATACACACACATACACACGCACGCACACACGCACGCACTCACATATACACACACACGCACACACACGCGCGCTCGCGGACGTATTTCTAAAAATGCTTTTTTTATTCGGCGGGCCTCAAAACATATATTTCCGCATGAAATCGCGACATAGAATTTTTATGTGGAATACAATACTTCCTCTACTTCACTATACGTGGTAGATACATCCCTTTATGCTAAATCTACACTTTTCCCATGCAGCTGCAAAAATAAATGTAGTTAGACATTAGCTGCGAATAATCAAAGGTCACCAAACACTCTGAGAGCAATATATTATCGACACCACATAAATAGTATACAGCATTCAAAATGGTGGGCAGCAGGGGTACAAAGAGGATTATTAAACACTGGCTAAAACGATATTTGGCAAAGGGATAATGAAAACAAATATAGTGCGGTGAAAAAGTTAAAAGACGACTACTTGATATAAACAGGCAGGAAATAGAATCCGAATGCACACCATGATCATCATTGGAACTACAGAGTGAAATAAAATAAGTGTATATTTTAAGAAATATTAACTACGTGAAAGGAAAATGGAAAGAAAAATATGATGTGTTGCACTCAATGACTTTATCTATAGCGCATCCCACCCTTAGAAGACAGTACACGTTAAATGGAGCGCAGTGTTGCAACATGTACTACTTGCGAATCTTTCTCCGCGCGCGACCCCGAAGTGGACGGAGTCCTGTACTTAGTCCTTCAATTGCTGCTTGAAGGGCACTTTTAACTTTGGTATCCCTGCACGCCTTTGTCACTGTATGACCTAAATTTACAAATGACTCGTCTGTATAAACAATTGATTTCCCCCTGGTCCCTAAACCTTTTTATGTCTTTTAGATATTTATGTCACCATCTGATGGTATCATCTCTTTCTATTAATATGCACTTGTTACCCCTTCTTTTATATTCGAACCCCAAATCATGTAAGAACCGACTAAGAGTGGCCAGTAGCTTCTGAACACCCGATAGCCTTAGCTGTTTCTTTTACTGCCTTACGTACACGCATTTGACTTGAAAAATAATCCAACACATTCATAATTATTTTGCGTTCCTTACTTCTTAATTTACCAACATATCGTCTCTTTCTAGCTTCCCCCTCCATAACTACAAATATTTATGAAAATACTAAACAAATAACGCAATAACAGCTCATAGATTCCACACAGTTACACACACGACTTCTTTCGAACTAATACAAGAGCTGCTCCTTATACTATCTTCTGTGTCAGGCCTGGCGCGAGAATACGCTGAATATATGAATACCTTTTGTTCGCCGTACTGGATAAAAGAAAGAGGTTACAGCCTTTTGGTTTATTTTAAAAACTTTCTCCAACCCTCCTCAACATTTGTTCTCGCTGGTTCCCTGATGTAAACTCAATAACAAAAATGTTTCACACTGCGTAACTTTTGCAGTGAACACAGAATTTTCCGAAAACATTTAATTTAAAAAATTATAATACTTAACTGAGTAAATATGGAGAATTCAAAGTAGGCAGGTAGTAGCACTGTAGTTTGCTCTACCTAAGAACAAAATATAGACGTATTCTAGCAGTTAGTTTGTTAGTTAGTGCGTGATGAGATAGAAACAGCACATATCGGACTTCTCTTGAAAAAAAAAACGTTTTGTGAAGAAATATGGGCCTGTAGAAATGTATAATGACTCTGAAAAGGATATAACCTGATAGAGAGAAAAATTCTGCGTAGGATAAGGTTTTCAAACCTGAAATTTATAACTGAATATTTATACCATGCTATTAGGAACCTGGCAACAGTGTGAGGGTAGAAATGGACGAGGCTAATGGCAACTTGCATGCGCTAGATAGAGACAGACATATCCCATTTAACTCCATACTGTCATCTAAGAGTGGGACAAGGTATACTTTTGTACTAACCATTCTTACAAATGTGTTAGTTGAGATAAACATTTCCAGACATTATCTTATTTGCTTATTTCCTTGTAGGTGGAAACAGAATATGGGAATACAGTAGGCTTTGAGCGATATTCAAATGTTTTAAAGCTTTCAAATTCCGTTCTCTTTGCACGGTTAACATATAAAAAATTGAATAACGATGTTCCATTTGACAGAGGTATAAGTTCTCCAAAACTTATACAAATAACTAGACATATCTCCGAAACGGTTCACTCTAAAAAAGTATTATTTAGACATAAATTGTGTATTTTAGCAAGATATACATTTTTATACTAAGATTTGGTCTATCTCTAACGGTATACCAGTTATGGAAAAGTCGTTCAGAGTAAATACGACTACAGGGGCTATAGCCAGAAAATTCAAAATATACATTTCATTTGTCATAAAAATATCTTAAACATGTCATTTTAATCAATCAAAATCGTTTGTCATTTTCAAGAAAATCCAAATTTTCGAAAACGTTTCCATTTAAGGGTAGTTTAAGGTGGGGAGATTTTCTTCAAAATGTTCGTGTCGCATCCTTCAAAGACATTAAACTTAGATACCAACTTCGGTTTTTCACCGATTTTTCGTTTTTGAGTTGTGCTGTTCACAGACTGACACACACACACACACACACACACACACACACACACACACACACACACACACACGCACACACACACAGACGGACTTTTTTCTAAAAATGCTTTTTTTATTCAGGGGTCTCAAAACATATTTCCGGTGACACCTCGGCATTGAATTTTTGGGTGGAATACAATACTTCCTTTACTTATTATGTAATGGAGAAAGTAAAAATCCTGGCATTTCACTATGGGATAGAACTTCAAACAAAAGACTTCACTGTGTCATGTTCCCCAAGAATGCAGCACAGCGGGCTGCAGTACTTAAGTGGTTAAGCGGCGAGATGTGGCCCATATTTTGTTCAAATACTGCCGAAAATGTGTGTTATGACTAGGCTAATGACGTCGGAGTTGTGTTTGTGGAGAGGTACCCGGTAGTCGACGAGAGGGTTACCTGTATGGGTAAGGCACATTATATTGCCACATGGGGTCCGCGCAGACACAATGCCAAAGGAAAGGTTACGGATTTCGATGCCGTTTAACACCTGGTGCAGACATTTGATAGTGACGTTGCATTTGCAGTAAACGCAGCCCAAACACTTTTATGCGAATATCAGCTGACACACATTACCTCAATTTTGGATTTCTTCCCTCTGCAATTCAGGCTTAAGAAAAGTCTGAAAAAGAGCTTGTAAAACAAATGACTGTAACAAACTGAATGCTCTGGAAGATGGCGTGAGAAATAGAATAGCTGAGATAGTGCAAAATATTTTACAAAAAAAAAAAATGGATACCATAAACTGCGTGAAATTGCCGAAGCACTGCAGACGAAAACAGTGCTTTAAGATACCCACATGTAGACAGAAAGTGGTAATAGATTTTATATATGCACCTATGGTTTCAACAGATAGGAACGCAACTTTTCTGCCTGTAAGTCAGTATTATTGGCAAGGGGACAATCATTTTCGTTCGAAAACCTGAAAATGTGCGTTGTGATTCATTGCTACAAAGAGAGGTAGACGTTTATCATCTGCACAGAGGAATTAGCGTTTGCATTAATTATTATTTAATAAATATGTTTCAGCTATATAAATTAGGAGAAATGCTATAAACTAACGATGTCCAACGAAAGATGGGAGTTTGCGTTTACCTCCTTCCACTGTAACTGTACCTTGCCACTCTAACCCCCAGCCGTGCCTTGTGTTGCAGTGGCGGATTGCTTACATGTATGATGTGTTTGATTTACAAAAGCACTTTCAAATCTTATGCGACAAACATCTGTTCATTAGTGACTTGTTTGGTACTGCTTACGTTTAAGAAGTCTATCAATCTGGCGACTTAGACAGTGCATAGACTTAGAAGATACACCAAGTGATCGTCGCGTAACATTGCGATGTAGACTTTTAATACAGTTCAATTTGGAGAAACTCTGTTCCAAAATATATGTAGAGCTATACTCACTCTTATACACAGTGTTTTTGCAGATGTTTATTTGTCTATCTACTACATTTTAATTGACATGAGCAATTTCAGAAAATATCTTATTGCTGATTTTCTTGTAGGTGCAAGGGAAATTTGGGAATGCGGTAGGTTTTAAGCGATAGTGAAATGTTTTAAGAGCCTTTGAAATCCCATTCTCTTTGCAAGACCAAGAGATAAAAAAGAAATAACATATTCCTATTTGAAAAAACCATAAGATTGGCAAATTCAAATAAATAATTAAGAATTTCTCGGAAATGGTTCACTCAAAAGAAAAACGAAGTATTTGACATAAATTGTGTGTTTTAAACAGGTTCACATTTTTTTTTTTATTTAGCAAACGTTTGTCTATTTCTTACTGTTTACCATTTATGCAAAAATTATCTAGAATGAAGAGGTCTTCTGAGGATATTCCCAATAAATTCAAGTTATAACTTAGAAACTTCTATAGAATCGCTTGTTTGTATCCATCACAGGATACCGACTGTCACTCTGGCTGAGGAGTGAGTGCGGTATAGCCGCTCATTACGTGAGGTTCTCCAAAGAGAGAAGATTGGACATCCCTGTTTCAAACAGTATGCAGAAATAAAGTAAATATTCACGAGAAATGCATAATTGTTCTTGTACGTATAGTCATTTAGACACTAGTGCGCGGTATCACTGCCAGCCTTTTTCGCTACACCCTCAACCGTTCTGTTCTGTATGTGGGCCACTCCGATGTCGCGGCCCTAGTTATAACACTGCACGTGTTCACACTGAACCTCTTCCGACCTGCAGACAGAAAACCATCTGTAGGCAAAAGTGCACAGAGGGAGTTGTTGTCGGAGGAAAAGAATCGTGCAGCCCACCCTGCCACTCCTTGAAAGTTAAGAGTTGTAACCGAAGGATGAATTCTGTCAATTATGAAGTCTGTGCGTTAAGCAGATGCTAACGATGCGATTACTCTTCTACACACTCACTACACAGAGATGTTATGTTCACAGCGCGCGTAATTGTACTGGAACTAGCAAATGGGTGCGCTCGAGCACTTTTTTAGACTAAAATATCGAGCCCTAGAGTTTGGTATCTGTTACTGCACAATGCTGTTAAAGACATACATCCGCTAGCTTCTCAATAAACAAGCAGCATAACTTAAAGGTAGCAAAGGAATAATTAATGTTTATAGCTGTTGAACGATAAAGAATATCAAATTCTAAAGACATTAATTTACAATGGAGCATTTCCATTTCGAGGACATCCAAAAGATAACGTTCAGTACTAGAAAGTCACTCATCACCTGGCTACAACTTGCTAATCATTTCAGCAACAAGAAACACTTATGACTAAAGGCAGGCAAAGTATAAGGTTCCATATTCTAAATCCTACTTACTATCATTTCGAAACTACAGGATTCTTCATTTAAAACCTATCGGGTGCACGGTATTTCGCTTGTGCACGATTGTGTGTACCACAGCCGGCTTTGCTCCTACATAAACTCCGCGCGTAAATCATGTATAACACTCTTACCCTATAGAAGATGCTGGAAATGTCGTCCACCCTCGGCTAAACAATTGTTATATCAGGAGAATACATTCTGATTCACACGATTAAGTTGGACCACTGTAGTGTTTCCAATTTCATTTTTAATATTTTGTTTTAGTTCTTCCTATGTATGAGGATTTCTCTCGTAAACTTTGTCTTTCAGGTTACCCCACAAGTAAAAATCACACACTGTTAGATCGGGGGAGCGAGAAGGCCATACACCAGCACTAATCGCTATCTTCAAACACTTAAAAACTAAACCCCCTAGCGCAACAGCCCATAAAGGGCAAGGCTTACTGTCCACCTTACTGCGTGTCTCACCTCTGCCCACTACAGCGTGGTCAGCGCCCCGAGGCCTTCCGGCCAGTTATGTGGCCTTCGCGATTTGGAGCCGCTACTTCTCCATCAAGTAGCTCCTCAACTGGTCCCCCCGGGCATAACGAGGCTGGGTGCACCCCGTGTCAGACCTTCCAGTGGGGGAAATTCCCCTTGCTGGTACCGGGGATCGAACCCGGGTCCTCCGCGCCAGAAGCAGGCGCACTACCAACTTCGCTACGGAGGCGGTCTTTTCAAACACTTTCCTAATTTTATTCATGGAACCCTCTGCGTTATGGCCAGTAGCACAATCTTGTTGAAATAACCCATATGGTTTCTCTTCTTCTGTCACTTCATGATAAAATGGGGTCAACATCTCATTTTGGTATCTCTTGGCATTTACAGTCTGCTCGCAGAATATTGGATCCATTATGCATCTAGCGCTAACAACACACCAAATACCAACCCTCCTATCATAATGAGGGACTCCTTAACGCAATGTGGATTTTCAGAGGCCCAGTACCGACTGTTACGAGTGTTGACTCAACCATTTAGGTGAAACCACGCCTCGTCGGAAAAGTACAGAAGCTGTGCATCAATTTGTCATTCACTGATGAAAGAAACTATTTTAAATAATGCATTCGTGGTTCTGGCACACCTTGTTTTAAAGCATGGACACTTGTACACTTATGCGGTTTAGTTTTACACAACATACACTGGAAGAAATATAACAAAATATTAGAAATGAAATCAGAAATATTACAGTGGCCCATCTTAATCCTGTGAATCAGAATGTATTCTCCCGATATATCGCTTGTTTATCCGAGGGTGGACGACATTTCCAGTATCTTCTATAAGGTGAGAGTGTTATACATGCATTCCAGCATTCCAGCATTCAAGAACAGGTCGTACAGGTTCTCCAGCTGCTAATGCGACTTTATCTGTGCGGTATTTAAGATTGTCATTGTGTTGTCATGCATTTGTGTCCTGGGCAATGGTTTCTTTCTGTATACCTAATTTAGGATACAGAAAGGGGCCAGGAATAGGTGTTGGGGTAATAATGTGTTGGAAGCTGGGAGTGGCATTACCCTTATCCAAGGGCGTCCTTGGGTAGGCGGTAAGTTTTCCTTCTTCGAGGTGCTCTGTGGTCGTATTGACCTAATGCCCGTACCAGCTGATTGGTGTGCGAGTTAAGTTTGGAGTGCATGGTTCGGGATCGCCCCCTTACCAAGTCCATGATGTAGGGAAGCCCTGATTGGTTGTGAAGGATGTAAGACGGGAATCTACACCCGGTATTATATATCATTCTTAGCGCCCTGTTCTGCACTGTCTGCAGTTTGCGTATGGTAGAGGGTGCTGCTGATCCCCAGGCTTCGTAGCCGTATAAGGTCAATGGCGGGATGATTGCCCGGTAAATTCTTAATTTTAGGTGGTTGGGCATGGTGGATCTGAGGATGGGGTAGAGCTGTCTGAGCGCAGCGTGACCAAGTTTGGCCTTTGCGCGGACAAACCTAAGCCGAAGTGACGTTCTGGCCGCCAATGGCGAACCGTACCAAGGAGGAGAGCGGAGCTTTTCCCCGGACTAATAGCCATTCTCCACTTCTCACTCCAACGGTCGACGGCGTCGAGTTGTCGTTGAAGTGGAGGGAGGCAATATCTCACGTTTTTGTTTTGTGCCATGATGAGGACGTCGTCCGCATACTGGCATGTCGCAGTGTGTTGTTCCGTGGGGAAATCGGACATGTAAGCTGCGAAGAGTAGCGGGGAGAGTACACTGCCCTCTGGGACTCCTGCCTCTATTTCTCTTATTGTAGACAGTTTTCCTTCCACTTTCACTCTGAAAGTGCGGTCCTGAAGGAAACTGCTAATTATAGTGAGATATGGAGGAGGAATATTTGCCAGCTTTAGTTTGTACAGTACGCCTTGGTGCCAAGTTGTGGCGAAAGCCTTTTCCACGTCCAGTAGCACCGCTATGGTCTTGATCTTTCGCTGGGAAACCAGGGAAACCATCTCGGCCACACGCAGCAACTGCATGGTCGTAGAATGACCCCGACGAAAACCAAACTGGTGATCCGGTAGGAGTTGCCCCACCTCAAAAAGAGGTATTAGGCGGGTAAGGAACAACCGCTCAAAAACCTTTGAGACGATTGGGAGAATGCTGATGGAGTGGTAGTTGTTAGGAAAGACTGGGTTCTTGCTCGGTTTCAATGTACACACCACCCTCGCCTCCTTCCAGAAAACCGGAAAGTAACGAAGACGAAGGCATGCATTGAAGATTCGGGTCAAGCGGACCACAGCCTTTTTGGGTAGGTGCTGGAGCATGAGTGCCGTGACGCCGTCATGTCCAGGGGATTTGTTGGGTTCAGATTTTGGATTTCGGAAATCACCGCTTTCGGGGCGATTAAGGGAAGTTGGATCTCCACGTGCAGCCGCCGTGGTTCCTCAAAGAGGTAATCCACGGTTGCTTCCACAAGTTCAGTAAAGTCTTCGTCTTGCGGGTCCTCCCGTGGTTCGAATTGTACCTCAAGGTGGTCCGCGAACACAGTGGCTTTCTCATCTGGCTCGAAGGCGAGCCGCCCACGAGTGCCGGTGCAAGGGATGCTGGTTTTGGGTCTTGTCCTTCCTCAAGGCCCTTATAACCCGCCATGGTTTCTTGTCCTGAAGGTTTACGGTTTGTAATGTGTTTTCCCAGGCTGATGTTCTGTGCGCACGGAGCAGTCGCCTTACCAGGGATTTGAACCTCTGGTAAACTGCTCCTATCCTGGGATGGCGGAAACGCTGCCACAGCTTCCAAACAGTTGCCTTGGCTTTTATCAACTGTCGGAGTTCTATAGGTACGGTTCTAGGGTCTGGGGTGTTGGTGGGAATGTGGTGGGTATGTGCGCGTACCGCATTTAGGATCCGGTGGGAAAAATCCGACGCTGCCTCTTCCAACGCTTCGATGTCATCGATGCGTGGTCGAGGGTCGACGGAACGTTAAGTTCTAGGACTGCTGCATCCCAGTCGGTCTCAAGTGTCCAGTCTTGAGTTTAACAGAGCTGACATGGCTGCTGTTGAATCTACCACGACAGGGTCGTGGTCAGAATCCAGCTCGTTTACTGCCGAGAGGTCAAAGTGCAATGGCATGATCTTGGTGATCATGATCTCTGAGACGTCAGGCCTGCCGGATGGAATGTTGGACTTCTCGACCCGTGAGCGACGAGGTTTGCGTCTCCGCTGATGAGGCGGTAGAGCCCGCGCCCCCTCTGGTTGCTAGTGCGACTGTACCAGAGCCCATTCTTCGCGTTGATTCTCCAGCGATGCAGACTACTGGGTGTAGGTTTAGGCGAGTGGTATAATCTGCTTCATAGAAGCGATGATCTGGAGGGTCATAAGCCGCAATCAACAATGTGTCCACACCGCCAATGGCAAGCCTAATGGCAGTAGCCTCCACATGTTAAAGGGCAGGAAGAGGAAAAGGTGTATGGGTGATGATGCTTTTGATGAAGATAGCTGTACCACCGCCCTCTCGGCCGACCTGATCAGTGCGATGGGCGACGTAACTAGGCAGCGAGAAGTTTATACCAGCATGCAGGTGTGTCTCGGTCACCAAGAGGATGTCGATCCCGTAGGATTGTACTAATTCTAGAATGCCAGGACGTTGTTCCCTTATGCCATTAGCATTCCAGAAAACGGCGCGTAATGGTCTACGCACAACACGGTAGGCTATTACTGGGAGGATTTAGGGAACAGCTGCTCTAATGTTGTTGTTGTTAGCTAATGCTGGATTTCTGACAATGAAGTCATTAATCCTCTTGCTCTCCAATATTTTTCACTGATGGATGGGGCATTAGAAGTGGCCGGGCATATTTGAAGGTGGTCTCGATCCATTTCCTCTTGCAGATCACATAGAGGACAGAGTGGTGAAGAATATATCCCAATTCTGTTTAAATGCTTTGCCAGACAATCATGTCCTGTAAGCAACCTGAAGGTTGCAACTGCTGTTTTTCGAGGATACTCAGGAATTACTGTTTGAATGTTTCGTAGTTCCCATCTTTTATTTTTTGAATTTTCATAGTAATATTTTGCAATAATTTTTTGGATTCAGAGTTGACTAATCTTTTAGCTGCATAAAATGGTAGATTAACCATAGTTTTCTGCACATTGCCGGTACCATTTTTTGCAAGAAAATCAGCTTTCTCATTACCACTCAGTCCACAGTGAGCTGGTATCCATTGGAAGACTAGGTGTTTTTGAAGCGCTGTTAGATGGGTAAGGATTTTCCAACATTCTATAATTGTTTGGTGACAACTTGGAAGTAATTGCTATAATTGCTGCCCTGGAATCTGAGAGAATAACTGCTTGCTGAAAATGTGAAATTCTGTACAAAAGATTTTGTAGTGCCATTCGAATTGCTTCAATTTCTCCATCAAATTTCGTAGTTCCATAACTTAAAGATTTGTAATAGGAAAAGAGGTGACATGTGACTCCACCACCTGCTCCATCTTGGTTTGATATTAATGATCCATCAGTATAAATATGGAGCCATTCGCGTTCTGGAAATCTAGTATGGATTGTCTCTAATGCCAATAATTTTAGAACACTAGTTCGAGTATCACTTTTCTTAACTTCTTCTATCAGGTGTAAATAATATGTGATGTCTAATGTTTGTGTCGGATTGACTTTCGATATGAAGTTTTCCTTTGAATTAGGAAGGTACACATTCTTCTTGATGTCTTGAATTTTGGAAAGAAAACTCTCCTGAGTCTTTAGTGTATGTGTAAAATTTCTCTTGTGCCATGTATTGAATGGGAGTCTGATCAACTTTTTGTGTTGAATAAGAGCCGCTTTTTCTAATTCATATTGAATGGGGCATTTGTTGGTTAGTATTTCCATAGCTGCTATTGGTGTGGTTTTGATAGCACCTGTAATTTGCTTCTCTAATGTTTGCAGTAGGATTTGGTGTTTTTGTAGGACGTCAACATTGACGTCCGTTATGGTCTGCATACACCTCCTCAAAATGGGAAGTGTGCGCTTAATCATGTCCCCGAACCAGTTGGACAGGTTCCTGAATTCCTCGAGGTCTGCCGAGGATATAGCACCTCCGAGTGGGGCCAATGGGGCCGTCGGAGTGGTACGTGCCGGTTGGGCATGTTGGGTTGGGGCCGGGGTGGGTACCTCGGCAGTTATAGTGACTGCATCAGACGCAGTAATTTGCTCAAGTAGAGCTGACCGCTGTCTTTCAGCCTTTATTTCCTTCCTTTCTCGCTTTTCGCGAGAGGGACGTGGAGGTGGAGCTACTCTCTCCTCCACGCTGGTGGCTGGTGCAGTTTGCACAGTTTGTCCTTGTGCAGGTCTAGTTTGTGCAGTTTCAGTCTACTGCACAATTTTGTCAGCCTCGCTAAGGGCGGCGGCGGAGAAGGTCACCCCTGGGCGGACTGGTGCCACATTTTTAGGACCGCGGCGGCGGTTATCAATGATTTTTTGCCGCACTTCACACGCCTTGTAGACACTTACATGGGGTTTGTGGCAATTGGCACACTCTCTTTCCTCTGTGCCTTTGTCGCAATTTGCGACAAGGTGCTCCCCTGCACAGCGCAGGCATGCGAGCTTTCGTTCACATGCCTGGCTGGAATGGTGAAAACCCATACATCTGCGGCATTGGGCTGGGCCATCCTGCCCATAAAAACGCTCCACCTTGACCACAGTGTGGAACAAGGTGCGCACAGCGTCTATTGGCTGTATTTGTTGGCCCGGGACTTTGTCCACCACTACCAAGTACAGTGGCATTGGCACCTTTTTGGACCCTTCTTCGGTCCAAATGGTCTTTCTCAACTGCGCTGCAGCTGAGACTTTTATATCATGTTCTTCTAGGAGTGCCTTTGTTATTTCCTCTAGTGTACACTCAGAGGAGAGTCCCCTAATTATGCGTCTTTCCACATTGTGACGCTGGAGCTAGTAGGAGTAGAAATGGATGTTCTACTCCCTTATTACTTCTTTCGCCTTCTCGAAGTCCTCGGGCGTGTAAGTACGAATATATACTTTCTTTGGTTTTCTCTGAGCCTCGAAGCCCTTGACCAATTCAGTTACTAAGAGCTTCATTTCTCTGACGTGGTTCGTAAAAGAGTCCGCTATTATAGGCGGAATCTTAGGGTCCCTTTTGGTTAGGGGTGGTTCGTCGGCCTCTTGTGGGGGATGCAGACTGGTATTGGAGGATTTTCTTTTCCTCCTGCGCTCAACAACGGTGAAGCCGTCGTCTTGCGCGATGTCGTCGTCCTCCTCGGACTCTGTCTCAGACAGCGGGAGGTGTGGATTGCTGGATACGGGTAATGTTGCTTGAAGTACCCGTTGAGGGGCCGCAGCCTTTCGCTTAGACCCCTTAAGCCTCTTGGCCGCAGGTTCTGCCACTTCAGGTGGGGATGATTGGGAACTAGTCCCTGGTGTTTGCCCGTCAAAGTCGGGTGTCATTGCGGTCACCATCCGGCTGTCCGCAGAGGACCGGATCCCCTCCTTAGAGGAGACGCCTGAGTGAGCCATATCGGCTCCGAGGAACGGATTAGAAGTCCTTCCTCTTGGCTGCGCCCTTGCGGACCCGCTGTCACAGTCACGTCGGTCAATCAGGTTTATGTCAGGAATTACCTGTTCTCGATGCACCAGCTCGCACCCCTCCGAGAGCAGGATCGATGATTGATGTTTTGGGACGCACTACAGCTTGCTATCAAGCTTCTTATAGTGTGTGCGCGGAATTGTGCTTTTCACCTGGCTTGGTAGTTGCTATTAGCTCCACCACGGTCGCTGCGCTCGCTCTCCTATTGCCCCCTGGCGAGAAGTACTGGAACTCGTCCCCTCCAATCAGCATGGATCACGGTGTGTACCAGTCGCGAGTCGCTGAGCGAATGTGAATGTTATACAACTTCAACTTCAACTTATTTTATTATATAAAACATTTGCCCGGTGCCGGTACAGAAGGGCCCGGCTTACAGGCTAAAATTAACATTAATTCTAGTTTACAGTATTTACATGTTCATGTTTGCTTTTATATGTTCAAAAAACCCATACAGTGGGCAACTTTAGCCCACCGAGAACAGTTTTTGGGCGTATACTCGGTCTTATGTTTGTCCGTTTTTGATAGTTTTTTTTTTTTAATTTACATACACGGATACATACACACACTCACTCCTGGGCATACCACACATATGTCCCATCACACGCACACACACACACACACACACACACACGCTCGTATATACATATTTACACTGCACTATATACACTTCACTATTTACAGTTTTTCCGCAGTTTTCCTGTGCGGCCAGGTTGCAGCTCCTGAGGCGTTTCCGAGGCACAGACCTCTTCCGGAGTGCGTGGTTTAGGGCCTGGGTTGCATGGGTGCGCATCAGTCGGCGAGCCATGCAATGTTTAAAACATTTTAATTCTAGCATGCTTACGATGCTTTGGCTCGCTTCAGACGCGGAGTTTATGTACGAGCAAAGCCTGTTGTGGCACACCCAATCGCGTAAAAGCGAAATGCTGTTATGCATATTACCTAACGCCTGTTAGGTTTTAAATGCAGAACCTGTACATACGTTAAGAAGGATGTAGAATCCAATGCACGCTGGCCCCGTAACTCAGTTGGTAGAGCGCCTGCATGCTGTGCGGAGGGTTTCGGGTTCGATATCCCGAATTAGGGAGTGTGATTTTTCTCTAGCCAAAGTTATTCTCATCCTTCCCAGAGTCTGAAAGTAAAGTATGCAGTATAAATGTCTGTGTTGGTGATCTAATGTACAGTGTGATCTACATAAACTTGAACTACTTTAATAGGTCATAATTTCCCTTTGAAAGCTGGTAGAAGTTTGAAATTTGTTTCAATGATGTCAGTGGCTCTGGGAGAATCAGTATTACTGCCCATTGTTGCGTGTTTTGTTAATGTCGATGGTAGTTACCAATATTGTTGGCATTGTTGTCGATGGTTTCAGGTTTTCCTATTCCACATCCTGGCATTCTCTTTGTAACGTGGTTTACAAATGAGACATGGTTTCATCTGTCCCACTACATCAACACACAAAACAGTTGCTTTAAACTCCCATATCACCCACGAAACGCCGCTGCATGATGAAACGGTTGTAGTATGGTGTGCACTGGTGAGCCCCGTTTTCTTTAATAGTGCAGTTTATACGGATACGCAATATATTTTTGGAAGATCTGGATGATATCAAATTGCAAGAAGGTTATCTCCAAAAAGATGGAGCCACGTATCATACGCCTAACTTCTCCATGCAACTTCTAACCAGTTACTTTCATAATCGAATAATCACTAAAAGTCTGTGATCCCTTAGACCACCTGATCTAACCGCGCATGGACTTATTATTGTGGGGTATCTTATGAAATATAGTGTATAAGAATACCCCTAGGACAACTGCTGAACTCCGTAATCCATAAGTAACAAAATAATCAATTTTTCCTAGAACACCCCAGAATACAGTAAAGCGCGTGCAGATATACCAGGTGGCCCACTCAGGGTTGCCAACTCGTACGACAATTATGGGGGCATACGATAATTTTAATGTTTGTACGATGGTTATCAACCCTTACGATAATTATGGGGGTGTACGATAATTTGAATGTATGATAGTTCGATATCGGCGAAATATCATTTTCACTGGTTTGTCACTCCAGCGGAATGAAACTAATTACAAATATCACTACTTTTGTCCTCATTGTCTGTCTCCACCCCATAGCTACTAAACCTGCTACCCTTTACCCTCTTATTGCCAGTGTACCCAGGTCTGATAATTTCAATGAAGAAGGCACTGTTCGGAAAATTGACGATCAATGTAGAAAACTCGGAATACGTGACATTCCTTGTGAAATAAAGAACATGCCTGAACCTGACAGTTTCTCGAGTGCTATTAAACACATGTCACCTTGGTGGAAATACTGATTTCAAAGAACTAGCGGCCTTTGCATTATCAGAGGTTTCCATGCCCTATAGAAGTACTTCTTGTGAAAGAGTTTTTTTTTTCTAAACTGGGTTTAATAAAAACCAAAGTTAGAAACAGATTGGCACTAGTTACGGTAAATGAACTCACTTTGCCGTCTCAACTTATGAAATAAATCTGCAAGCCACCGAGATGTTAAGGTTTATCTCAACAACAAATTTGTGCAATGCTGCAACGGTTGAGGAAGCTGAACTTTCAGATGAATAGTGCGAGAAACATAAGTGCTAAAGTTGTAATACTGATTGAGGTCATCAATCTTGTAAGTGGATACCATAAACATCATGATTATTATATTTTCATAAGTATTATACTGATATTTTTACTGTTGTAGCGTTTGCTTTATGATGTACGGTAATTTTGAATCCAAATCTATAATTTTGAGTGGCTGGTACCATAATTTTACTTTTAAATGTTGGCAACCCTGGGCCCACTACAGCTGGCCCGCCGGAAGTAGATAACCCTTCGTGCGTTAAACAAGTTGCCGAACTCCACGGCGTAAGACAGGGCAGTGGCGCTTCTGCCTTTCAGCAGACGTGCAACGAGAGTCAGAATAGCATGTGGTAATATACATAACAGTACAAATAGCCGAAAAGGGCTCATTTTACTTACAGGATCTTCACTTTCCGGGGAATAAACTCACTCCTGTATATGGTGCTATTGTCTAACATTTGAATTGCAGATTGTAAAGTGCAAGTATGAGGGCACGTAATGTTTCATTGGCATTTCTTCGTTTCTTAAGAATCTTATTGTTGTATGTTATTATTATTATTATTATTATTATTATTATTATTATTATTATTATTATTATTATTATTATTATTGTTGCTATTACTATTATTATTACTATTACTATTATTACTATTACCTGTAAATGACAATATCATTATAATATTATTATTTATAATAATCATGATCATCATAACCGCCACCACCATCACCATCACCCTCGCCACCGCCACCACCACCGCCATCACCATCACCATCACCATCACCATCACCATCACCATCATCATAATGACGGCAAAAATCTTCTAAGGGGTTTTCTGCCCCCATAGGGTGCGTCACCAGGAGGCGGAAAGGGGAATACTATATATATACCAGGTGAGTCAGCCGCGCCTTATTTTTTGGAAGGTAGGCCACCCATCAAACGGCATGTGCGCCTTAGTCCAGTTTTGCGCTTACTAAAAGGTATTGCTTGCCGTTCTTAGAGACAGGAATGTACAAAACTCAGAGGAATAGCGGTTTAGGGGACAGAATATACTCCTCGCTTAAGTACACCTCAAAAACATGCGACTCGTTTGCCGAGAGCGAATTCCGGTTTCCAGTCGATTTTACAAACTTTTATTAGAGTATACATAGCAACGTAATTCAGTAAACACCTCGGAAGAAATGGACCTATCATATGAGTACACTAACAACGCCAGCAAGAAAGAAAATGGCGGATTCTTGTAATTAGAGTAGGGGTTCGCTGCCAAAAATTAGGAAAAAATTAGAGACACGCTTCATCCAACATGGACCCGAACAGTCAAAACGGATATATAATTAAACAACGGTTTATTTACATTTTTGCGTAAACTACGCCTCGTGCATCTGAATTAACATGCATAAGAGCTTTTGCCATTTAAGTTATAATATTAGAACGCCCAGCAAATGATTAAAACTGTCTTAAAAGGCTAAATCAAGCACGAAAACTCGCAAGGTGGCAATGGCATAGCGCCAGGCACACAAGTCGTACTACTGAACGCGGTACGTGTTTTCAGCCAAGTCTGGAAATAGCTGAATAGGATTATGAGTGGTTCTGTGCTCTAACCCTCAATGGCACAAGTTCGAATCTCACCATTGTAAATACCTTTTTTTATGTTCATCAAAACTTGGAAACCGAATTCACAATAATCTAATTATAAAGTCCCTGAGGGCTTAGGACATAATTTAAATCGTTTTTGGTTGTCCGCATTTTGTAATAGATCAGGTATAATGACTTCTACCCCATTAGCCTGGCATGATATTATTATGAATGCCGACCCCTTCGTTCCCCACACGTAAGCAGTCGCACGATATTTTGTGCTAGTCTTTCATTATGTATTGGACAGACGAGTACTTAGATATGCCTTTGATCTACGGAGAAGCAAGAACAAATACACAAGTGACTCAGCATCTATATCGGGAGATATATTCGAATAAACGGCAACCAACAGCAAACACCTTCCGGAATGTTGAAAGGCGTCTGCGTGTAACAGCGTCACTTGCGACAATGCCTTCTGTTAGATACGCACCAGCAACATCAGGTGTTAATGCAGAAGCAGTTTTGAACGCCATCCAGAACAATCCGCATACTAGTGCACGGGCAGTTGCTCAGGAGGTGAACATCAGCCAGTCTTCTGTAGTGCGAATAGTGAACACCAATAAGTTTCATTCTTATCGTTTGCACCTACACCAAACACTTCATGGGAGAGATTTCGAAGCTCGAGTGGCCTTTTCTGAATGGTTGCTGGAGCGAGTAGCACATGATGTGGGATTCGCATCCAGGATACTGTTTTCTGACGAATCAAGATTCCACAACAATGGAACTCTAAATCGCCACAATATACACTATTGGAGTGTTGATAATACTCATTGGGTAAGGGAGGCAGCATTCCAAGAGCAATGGGGAGTGAATGCCTGGTGTGAAATCTTAGGAGACCATCTTGTTGGGCCATTATTCTTCGAGGGGCATCTAACAGGAGCACGCTACCTCGAATTCATCCGCAAAGAGCTCCCCCTATTATTAGAGAATGTGCCACTGCAGGAGCGAACGACCATGTGGTTTCAACACGATGACTCTCCTCCGCATTGGTCGAGGATCTCTGCAATAATTTGAATGCTGCACATCCTGATCATTGGATAGGAAGACAAGGATCAGTCTCCTGGCCTGCCAGATCACCTGATCTGATACCCCTTGACTTCTTCCTCAGGAGCTATTTAAAAGAACGCGTTTATGCAGAGGAGCTGGACAATCTAGAAATCCTTCGCCATCGTATTACAGTGGCCTGCAGATCTGTTCAACCCGCCATGCTACACTGAGTCAGGGGCTCCATTTAACAGCGTGCCCAGGCGTGCATTACCCAAGAAGGTCACCAGTTCGAGCACTTGCTTCGTTAGAAGAGTCGTGTTCCAGGAATATAAAAAGAGTCATTCCAACGCCACAAAACATACCAATATGAAACGACATTTGTAATAGCACAATAATTCTACGTCTGCAAAATTGTGTTTAAACTCCATGTTAAACTCCGATAATGTAATGTCCTTGTTTTCTGTGTTCAAATGTGTATAAATGATCCTTATTTCAATTGCACCTACCTATAGCTGTGTTTAAATAACTACTTACTTGTAGTTAACAATAAAGAAACACCAAACAATATCATAATACATAAATAAAACAATTAACAATAAAAATAACAGTTTTCAGAATAATAATTAGAAATTGTGAGTATTACACGGCAAAAAAATTACTACATTCAGGGGATTCGAACCACCTTCACAGCAGACAGACTACTTCGGAGTCTTGCGCTCGTTCCAACTGAGCTACCTAGTAACATGTGAGAAGAACCTTCCGTTTAACATGTATTCGCTGGCCCCAGTGAAGATCTGCAGAAGTGCAAACATCAGCCGTCTAATTAAGAATATATTAAATTGCGATGCGATAACAGCTATATTTGTACTAATTTCATCGAGTGTTTAACATCCATATTAAATACGCGGATAGAACCTAGTAATTAATTCGATATTTTCATGTTAGAGTATAAAATGCAGATTGCATAAAACTCGAGAATAAGGGGCAGCTGACTCACCTGGTATAGGTTTGAAACAAAAAATTTGAAATGGAATTAATATGGAAGAAATAATACAGGATAGAGCAAAGCTAAGAACGTTAATACATAATTTTGAATGTTCCCAGTTGAAAAAATAGAAGAAAACAATTACAATTTGGACAGAAGAAAGAAGAAAAAATTACAGTGACAGAATGGAGAAATATTGGAAAAACAAAAAGGAAAAAAAAAAAAAAAAAGAAGTGAATATAAGTGCAGTGGGTTGCTTAAGGTGGACCGTTGATATCCTGAAACGATTATAGTAATATTCATAGTAATAGTATGAATAATAATTACAATCAATAGTGGGTAATGATAATTATTGTAATAATGATAATAGTAAGAGAAAGACTAATATATAATAATTAATAAAATTAACAGTAATAAACTAGTAAGAGTAGAATAATGATAAAAATAGTAATGATGTGATTCTACCTATAATAATGGTAATAATAGTAATAATAATAATGATGATGATGATGATAATAATAATAATAATAATAATAATAATAATAATAATAATAATAATAATAATAATAATAATAATAATAATAATAATAATAATAATAATAATAATAATAATAATAATAATAATAATAATAATAATAATAATAATAATAATAATAATAATAATAATAATAATAATAATAATAATAATAATAATAATAATAATAATAATAATAATAATAATAATAATAATAATAATAATAATAATAATAATAATAATAATAATAATAATAATAATAATAATAACAATAATAGTAACAACAGCCATAACCATAATCATAAGAATAATAACATACCACAGTAAGATTCGTAAGAAACGAAGAAATACCAATGAAACATTACGTGCCCTCATACTTGCACTTTACAATCTGCAATTCAAATGTTAGACAATAGCACCGTATACAGGAGTGAGTTTATTCCCTGGAAAATGGAAATCCTGTAAGTAAAATGAGACCTTTTTGGCTATTTGTACTGTTATTCTGTATATTACCACATGCTAGTCTGACTTGTTGCACGTCTGTTGAAAGGCAGAAGCGCCACTGCCCTGTCTTTCGCCGTGGAGTTCGGCAAATTGTTTAACGCACGAAGGGCTATCTACTTTCGACGGGCCCGGCTGTAGCCGGCCATCTGGTATATGGATACCGGTAGAAGACACTTCCAACATTTGCTCTGAGGACCAATAAGCAAAGTAATCTCCCAAATATGTATTACATTCTCCCAAAGTTGCACACTTGTCCTATTATTGGTTCAAAAGTTATGGCTCATTAAAGTGGTTGAGGTTTATATGGACCACACGTACAAGAAACCCAAAAACCTAAAACACACATGAATATGAGATAATACCATTGCAAAGGAAAGGCCGCTTATATGACCATCTGTAACGATTTTCAATATGTTGTTGATGTTAACGTGAGATGAACGTTGAGGTACTATTTAGCTCTTAATAATAAATTTTGGAATAAATGTCTTTAGGAAGTTTTATTATTCGTGGCCTAGCATCAGTCGGAGAGCTATAGGATTCTATTACTGTTGTCACAGGGATCTATTTTATAGATGAAACAATCAAAATTATTTTAATGAATGTTTTGAACAATTTATTAACACTTAAAAATCACCATCCTTCTCATGAAACACTTTTACAATTTTCTCGCTAAATATGGCGGACTTCTTCACTAACAAACAAAGTGGCTAGACACCACCCAATTATTGTGAAAAGTCATTGTTCTTTTCTAATCTTTCTGCACTCGATTGATGTCAATCAATTATTGACGATATAGTTCCTTTTTATGAATATCACAATATATCACAGTCAATAATTCACCTTTGGATATTTAATTATTATTTCCCGTTATAATATCGATCAAAATCACTTCTTCCTCCTTCGTTGTATCACACATGAAGAAAAGAACTCAGCTTACACTGCCTATAATTTAACATGGTTATTTCAGGGGGCTTTCTGTTGCCTCTATATTTACAATTTGCATCATTTCAGAGGGCTTACACAAAAATACTGCCTCACATTAAAGGTGGGTTATAAATAGAACAATAAAAAGTATTTAAAAATTAAAAAAAGAATTGACTTCTTGTGAGAACAAATATCAGATAATATTTTCTTTAATCATCACATTTCTTCCTATTTTGTAAGACTTAGATTTTTCGCGTTTAAAATAATTTTCGATAGCAATGAACTACTTCCGAAATATTGTATGCGGGCAGTTTCCTTCAATTCACCAGAAATGTTTTGAGCTCCCCGAATCAAAAAAGAAGAAATTTTAGAAAAAGGTCCGTGTGTGTGTGTCAGTCTATCAGCCAGTGTGTGGACAGCATAACTCAAAAACAAAAAGTCGGTTAAAAGCCAAAGTTGGTATTTAATTTTAACATCTTTCAAGAATACGACACGAACATTTTGAAGAAAATTCCTCCACCCTAAACTATCCTTTAAGTGGAAAATTTTTCGAAAATTTGCATTTTCTCGAAAATGATTCTAACGATTTTTATTAAAGTGCCATATGTTTGAAATATTCTCATGACAAATGAAGTGTATATTGTGAATTTACTGGTTATATCCCATGTAGTCCTTTTACCGTATGAGTTTCGAATAACTCGTAAACCATAAGAGATAAACCAAAGTTTACTATACAAAAAATGCAGATCTTGCTAAAACGCATAATTTATGGCCAATTTTTTTTTTTTTTTTTTTTTTTTTTTTTTTTTTTTGTAGTGTGAACCACTTCGGAGATATTTCTCGTTATTTGTGTCAGCTTTAGAAAACTTACAACTTTCGTCAAATGGAACATCGTTATTCATTGTTTTATATGGTAGCCGTGCAAAGAGAACGGAATCTCAAAGCTCTAAAATATTTGACTGTCGCTCAAAGTCTACTGTATTCCCATATTCCCCTTGCACCTACAGAGAAATAAGCAATAAGATAATTTCTGCAAGTGTTTATCTCAACCATCACGAAGAAGATAGTATAAGAATAACCGTTTGTGAAAATGGTTAGTACAAGAGTAGAAAAAGTCATGTGAATGCAACACATCGGATTTATATCACTGGTGTGCAATTAGTGCCGTCACTTCATAGAACAGAAGAAAAGTGTTATCTAATTCGCTGACAGAGCCGTTTGAAAATTTTTTAACAGGGGTCCAACCGCATGTTTCTGCACTCTCGGCAATTGTGTTGTTAGAGGCCTTAAGAGCCAACAATTCGTCGCATGTCACATTCGAGGTTAGGAAACATCCTATTGTTGAATACTTTGAAAGAGCGTTAGTCCTCCTCTTTGCTTCCGCTCGTATTTGAGATGCGTAAGTACCCATCTGGTGCTAACATGACGCACTTGAAGTACTTCTTTCACTTTGTGTTGAGCACGTTAAAAAATGTTAAGCGAATCCGAAAGTTCACGTAATGCTATGCTCCGGTTACTTTCCAATTCCAGCAGCCTCTCAGCCTTGGCAATGTTGGCATCCGTAACTGCAGTGGATGGACTAGCAGATTGCTTAGTCAATCATTTACGTGTTACCGTCTTTGAAGTGCCCCCACCAAAGAAATACTGCAGCACTGGCCTATGCCTCCTGTAGCATTGCAAAACACTCCTCCCTGTTTAACACATAATTCAATACTATATTTCGGTGGCATTTTCAGACACTCCTCATCCGTTATGACAACGCGTACTGAATACTTTCTCCGCAGTCGTCACGACCCTCTAATGTGGCTTGCCGAAATACACCATCAAAATTAATACAGAATTATCACTCCTCGCTAGGCAATCATATTTAAAAAATCTGATGTGTTGCACTCACATCATTTTCTCTACTCTTATACTAACCATTCTTATAATCTCGTATCCCTATACCTTCTTCCTGTAGTTGAGATAAGCATCTGCAGAAATTAAGTTATTACTTACTTCCTTGTAGGTGCAACGGAAATATGGGAATACAGTAGGCTTTGAGCGATAAGTCAAATCTTTTAAAGCTTTCAAATTTCCTTCTCTTTGCACGGGCAACATAAAAAAATGAATAACGATGTTCCATTTGTGAGAAGTCAAAATTCACACAAATAACAAGGAATATATCCGAAATGGTTCACTCTACAAAAAAAATTATTTGCACATAAATTGTGTGTTTTAGCAAGATCTAAATTTTTGGTATAGTAAGATTTACCCTATCTCTTATGGTTTACCATTTATGCAAAAGTCATCCAGAGTAAATTGGACTACATGGGCTATAGATAAAAGATTCAAAATATATTCCTACATTTCATTCGTCATAAAATAGCTTAAACATAGTATTTTAATCAAAATTGTTAGAGCCATTGTCAAGAAAATAAAAATTTTCGAAACATTTTCCATGTAAAGGGTAGTTTAGGGTGGAGAAATTTTCTTCAAAATCTTTGTGTCGGGTCCTTAAAAGACATTAAACTTAATTAGAAGCTTTGGTACACATACACACACATACACACGGTCATTATTTGTTATGCAGGGGGCCTCAAGACATTCATACATTTCCGGTGAAATCTCTACATCGAATTTTTGGGTGGAAAATAATACTTCCTCTACTTACTATCCGTAGTAGAGAAAGCAAAAATCAGCCCTGGAATATTTTAATGCCGTACGTTAACTAAATTTGAAACTTATAACTAGGGCTTAGATATTTATGACCTAAAAATCACAATAATATGCACACAAAAATATGCTGTTATGACCAAACATTTACCAAAATATGCACAATAACATTATAAATATGACCTAACAATATTAAAATGAGGTAAAATTTCTATTTTAAAATAAATTAAGTCAGTTTTACTAATTAACTATTTATTTGAGAATAAAATGCATATGAGAAGCACGCTAAACTATGTAATTTAACATTCCAGTATGATTTTTATTAACACTATAGGAACACAGTTAACCTATGTGCTTTTTACATCCTCATCCTACTTCATATAAGCAATGCACAGTGAATACCTTGTGCAAATTTTCAAATAAAAAAGATTTTCTATTGTAAGCCAACAAAGCTCCCTTCTACTTCAGCTGGCACAAGAGGAGCATATTTAAAATGAACAATATCAATTAAATATAAATCTGAATGATTAAGAGAGAACTTTTCACTCAACAAAATCATTGAAATGGAACACACTGTATATCCTTCGTTTTTTTCTAACACCTTTTCCATTTTCTTTGACACTTCTTTTCCCACTTTACCACAAATGCCTACCGTCTAAGTTATTCACAACTTTTTTCACTTGTTCCATCTGTTTCACTACTGGCACTTCTGGTTCCTCCAAAGCAGTTATGACAGCAGGAATAAATCCAAAATTCTATTTTATGCCTGAAATTTCACTATTAGACATTAATTCTTAGCCTAGTCCAATTGAAGTAGCTTCACTGCTATCTAATGAGCCAATGATGCTTTTCACAACGTTGACGTTCTGGCAGTAATACTTGCAGGCATCAATCCAGGACCCCCATCTTGTCATAATGGGAAATGGTGGCAAGGAAATGTCCGGAGCTAACAACTTAAATGCTGCAACATGTGAAGGGGTTTTCAAAAATACCTTTTTGATACACCCAATAAATTTGTCAATGTCACTGCATTTACTACTAATCTCCTCTGCAACTCGGCGCAAGGCGTGAGCTAAACAAGTCACATGCACCATTTTATTGTACAATGCTTTTAGAAAATCGGCATCTTTCACCATATAAAGTGCAGCATCCGTTACGTACATTGTCATGCTTAACACCTTCGGGCCATATGGCACCCATAGATCTGGGACAACTAAGAAATGTTGGAAAAATTTACTTTTTCCAAATGTTCACAGTTTATTAGAAACTTGGACCGTCTTCTTGTTTATTTACAAGCTGTTGTCCGATTTGTTGTATTGTTTTTTCGTGGCTTCGACTGACAAACTTCTTTCTTAATGTGGAAGAACCAGGAAGATATTTGCCTGTGTATTTTTCTAAGAATTCACGAAATTTTGGATGGTTTAGTTTACTTAAGGGAATATCAGCACAAAGGAAAGCTGTACAAAGTTCTTCGCAGATGATGAATAAGACTGGCGGAATTCCCCTAGGAGCATTTGCTGCAGTTTTTTTCATTTTCAATCTGTTGTACTCCACATTTGTGTTTATCTGTCGCCACATGCTGCTGAACATTAAATGACTTCTCCGCAGTTACTCTTACATCGGTCGCACAGTTTACCATCACTTGACAATACTTTCTCACCATATTGAGACACAAACTTCTTTAGTTTTACTTGAACATTTTTCTTCACTTTATACTTTTTTTTTTTAACTGTACTGCACACACTTACGATTTTAATAAGACTGAACAACACAATGAGTGAATTAGACACTTGTCTGCAGTCCAGGGTCCAGAATGACTTAATCAGCTACCTGCTCATAGATTAACAATAGCTTACACAAACTCACTGGTGCGTAAGGGTGAAGTCCATATTGTGAATTCAAAGGAAAGAGGGAAGGAAGGTAGATACTTGCCATTTTCCAGAAAACAAAATGAGGTGCGCAATTCTGAGAAATGTAACACGGAAGAAATAAATTGCATGAGAAAGTTCTTTTCTTCTTGAAAGAGTGAAAATATGACGAATATGACCATTTACTTACTAAAATATGCTCTATCAGAGAGAAATGCCCATATATGCAAACATATGACTTACATTAGGTTAATTCATTTCGGTGTTTCATAAGAAGCATTTATATGCATTTAAGGAGCATCTCAGTCCTATCAAAAATATATGTCCTATCATAAAAATCCAAGTCCTGCTTATAACAGTATACTGACTATCCAGAGTTTTTCAAAGGTGTTGTAGTATTAATGAACATCAAGTTATTTTGGTCTTCGTGGCGCAGGGGATTGTGCGTTGGAGTGCCGCCTCCGGTATCGGTGTTTTTGTGTATTTCTAAATGTCTTTGTACATGGGTAAGTAAATATGAAAAAAAAACTAAGAAAACAACGGAAAAGTAGAAAGAAAGCAAAAAAGGGAAAACTGGATGTTTTAACCAGTATGCCGGCATTCTCATTGAATTTAAGAACTATTAGACATTCAGTTTTATAAATTCTGAGCATTCACACTACTCACGATGTCCAACCTTTGCGAAAGAGGGAAGTTTGGGTTTACCTCCTTCCAACATACGCCGAATTTACCTCTCTTCAACCACTTGCCATGTCTTGCGTTGCAGTGGCGGGTTGGTGACACGTAAGTTGCCTTTGATTTAGGAAAGCACTTTCAAATCTTGTGCGGTAAACATTTGCTCATTGGTAATTCCTTTGGCACTACTTACGTTTAAGAAGTCTGTCAATATTTGACATAGCCTTAGAAGATACACCAAGTGATCGTCGCGTAACATATTGCGATACAGACTTTTAGTATAGTTCCATATGGAGAAACTCTGTTCACAATTATATGCAGAGCTATACTCATTCTTATACACATGATTCTTGCAAATGCTTGCTTCTCCATGTACTACATTTTAGTCGACATAAGCATTTTCAGAAAGTATCTTATTGTGAATTTTCTCGTAGGTGCAAGAGGAGTATGAGAATACAGTAGGCTTTAAGCAATGGTGAAACGTTTTAAGAGCTAGTTGCCATACGATGCCTTTGAAATTCCGTTAACTTTGCAATGCCAAGAAATGAAAAAACGAATACCACGTTCCTATTTTTAAAAAGTATAAGCACTGGCAAGGTGAAACAATTAAGAAAGAAAATCGCGTAAATTGTTCACTCAAAAGAAAAATGAATTATTAGATATAAATTATGTTTTAAAGGGGTCCACATTTTTTATTAAGTAAGCTTTTGTCTGTCTCTTACTGTTTAACATTTGTGCAAAAATCATCCAGAATGAAGAGGTCTTCTTGGGATATTCCCAGAAAATTCAAGAAACGACCATGGAATCGCCTGTTTGCGTCCGTCGCTGGATACTGACTATCTGTGTCTCCAACGGAGGAGTGGAGTGAGGTTTTGCCACTCACTGCGTAAGGTTCTCCAAAGTGAGAAGGTTGGACACCCCTGGTCTAGCCCTTAATTGAACCGAGGGTCTATGAATGTGCTAGTTAGCACGCTAACCACCAGACCATAGGGGCGGCCTATTAGATTCTTCATTTGTTCGTTGTAACACCAAAGTAGGCCATGCTGCATTCATACGTTATAGTGACTTTTAAGGCAATGTATCGATGAACTTTGGCAAAAATTGCCAACCATTTTTAGTTTTAGTTTGTGCATTTTTATTATGTTTATGCTTGGTACTTTAACTGCACACTTTCGTTTTCTCATCATTGACCTTTTTAAAGCCAGTGCAGGTGGGCGTTCCTAGCCAAACTTTGTGGTTGGAGTTTTCAAATGCATTTTTTTTTCACTGGCTTTGATGTTAGTCTCTTGCAGGGAATTTTGCTTCGGAGAGATTGTGAGCTGTTGGTGCTGAAATGAATTCGATATATCGAGCTGAGATGCCCCGAAACCGACACGTGTTTTCTTCTTCTTCTTTTTTTTGGGGGGGGGGGGGAGGGTGGGGGGGGGGGGCTAAACAAATGTTCTGTAATTCTGTAATCCTGCCAGATTATTTCAGTGTTCCAGTTATATATTAATGATTGATTAGGTATTTAATAGGTTTTCAGTTATTGTTAGATTATAGTAAAGCATTACAAGCAGATATTTTGTGATTTTTGCGTACAAATTAGCGAAATTGTAGAGGTTAGCTAGGAGCAATAAATTTCTAAACTTTGTGAACAATGGGAATGCCAAAGGAAAGTTGTCATATTAAGAAACGACCAAGCAAACTTAAAATTCTCAAAAGCTGCTACTGGGGCCAAGAAGAAAACAGCAGGAGGTTCCACATATGGTGCTGCGGAATTTTAAGTTGATTGGATTTAGGCAAAGCGCAAAAATATATTGTTAAACTTTAAAATCCGTTTTTTTTCTATTATTTTTCTTTCAGCATTTGTCACTATTCAAAATGCTCATTGGACCCTAGTTTATAACGTATTAGCTTGAAATTTTGAGGAGAGCTTCAGAGATTAAGATACTAACACTTGTATGCACTAGTTAAAATGTTAAATAATTGGACTGGAATTAAAAATGTTTAATAACTCATACTGAAACATTGAAAATATAAATAAATTGTATACAATACCTTTTTTCCTCTTCAACAAATTAAATCTAAGCAATGGCTGTATGATAGTTTCTTTATATCTGTGTAGTGAGCTCAAGTTAAAAGTTTAGGAGTGATACAATAAACTGTAAGATCCAAGGATCATTTCATATTAGCATATCAAAAAGTGATTTATTATTAATAAATATATTAATAATTTAAAGGCGGTTTGATAAAGATATTGAAATTTTGTGTTTGTTATATGTTTTATGTTGTGAGTGTGAAAAGAAATTCAAGGAACTCAGAAGAAAACTGTGGTTCTCTTAATTTTCATAGATTGCATTGCCTTTAACCACAGATATTAAGATAAGATTCGATGGCTTCTATTTCAATGAATATACGAATGCCATTTCTACAGTAGCTATAGGTATTTATTTATTTGTTTGCTTATGTATTTGTTTATTAATTTATTCATTCATTTGGGAGAGATATGCAACAAGAAATATCGTCTCCTTAATGCGGTTGTAGCGCAGCTACTTACCAAGTGGGGGCCCGGGTTCGATTCGCGGTACCGTTGAGGGGATTTTCTCCTTCTGGGAGACCTGGTCCAGGGTGCACTCAGCCTCATTAGGTCCCTGAGGGGCCAATTGGGGAGCTACGTGCTTGAGAAGAAGTGGCCCCTGGTCGAGATCACATAACCGGCCGAGAGGGACCAGGACGCTGACCATGTCCCAGCTCCAGTACTGCACCCAATTCATGACGCCTGTGGTGGGCCGAGGTGGGGATGCAGCGGTCGGGCGGTACGTCTGGGCCCGGATGGACTGTTATGCTACAGGGCTACCACCACTGCCTCTGTATTTGATCTGACAGCCTAACTCATTTACTGGTTTCCGCGGCCGTGGTTTAAGCCTGAGCGATGGATTTTATTCTTGCGAAAAAGTTCTTAGAATAACTCCCATCGGAAGAGAAGTGAAGTCAGTGGTTCTGTGTCGTATATTTACGGTATATAAAATAATCTCAAGCCTGACAAAGGGGCTTCTGAGCAAGAATTAAAAAGTATAGCACCCCCGATATAAAATGAAATGCTACCGGTTAAAGAATGTCTATAAGTAAAACCTCAGTTTCGTTTTATTTCATTCGCAGATGAGTATGGGAGTTTATGATATAACAAATATGAAACTGAAGATAACAATGATTGTGCATTCAGCATTTTAATATTGCTACTGCAGAGATCCGCAGTAACAATCATCAGAGGGAGCACTGGGGTTGGTAATGGAGGATTTAGACAAATGATTGGCGGCACATGAAGAGAGATGCGGGGGAACCGGATACTTTATGATTTGATACGCAGTGATGCGAGGGAAACGATCGTGTTTTTCACATTCTGAAAGTTTAAAAGCCTTGTCCCAGCGCATTGCCATCTCTGTCTTCCCTGGGCTTCCAGCAGTAACCTCAGGGCTATGCAATAAAACTACACTGAGCGAAAAACAAACGTGTTGTGATTGAAAAGTTAAATGAGTAAAAGGATATTATCATCGTTTACAACCGAAATGTTAATATAATTTGTGTGAAGCTAATGTCCCATGCTCCATTTATTGCTAGTATTCGTCTAGGACGCATTTCGTTAGGATCTTTCTAACTTAGCCTATGTTGACTGTTGGATTTTGATTTCTGGAGCTGACTGGTGACGATTCAGGCGCCTCTCTTGGAGACCTCATGAACATGGTGTTTGCGTCCCTTACAAATGTGTTTTTGAAGTGGACGAGTTTTCCTTAAGATTTCGGTGTGAGGATCTTTTCCCACGCGCATAATGCTGTAGGATCCTGAACACTTTTTAATACCATCACTATTACTACTACAACTATCACTATCACTACCACTACTGGCCTGCACACTAGCTATACTAGGTACTTGCCTGCCAAAAGACAACGAGGAATGGAGAGGGCTTGCTATCTACATCACAACGTCCAATCCAGTAATGATTCAGTCTAATTTTTTTTGTCCTGCTTTTAATGCTTGGAAGCTATTGTGTCTGCTCGTGACCATTTAGGTTCAAAAAAGTGTTCCCCTTTTCTTCTACTAATTTCTGCGAGCGGATGTTCACGAAGTTCTGTTAGAGAAAGGGCGAAAACGAAAGAGGTGTGGTTACAGGAAGGGATTCATTTTATTTGTGACATCTGGCGTTGGCCGCGTGTGTACTTCCAACGTGACAGCTGCAAGGCGATATCTATTGCTCACAATTTCTCGTGACATAATGTCCCTCCTACGTAAACACTATTTTGGGAATTTGCTTTGGTGTGTGAAACGTCTTTCCTCAAACTGCGAAGTTTAGATAAAGTAGTTGACTATATTTTTAGCTATAGTAAACTAAGTTAATGCTATTCAGTTACCTAAAGTAGGCACTTCCGGTGCATTGAGAAGGTTTCTGTTTGTAACTCCAAGTGATTAAAATTGTGAAAAATATGTATACAAAATATATATAATATTGATTATTTACACACCCAAATATATAATCAAAGAAAATGTGGTCTCAATACTATCGAATTAATCGCTCGGAGTTCGAGGCACTATAACTCTGAACTAAAAAACAAAAACACAATCCTCATGTGCTGCACTCACATGACTTTCTCTACTCTTGTACTAACCATTCTTACAAACTCTTATTCCTATATCTTATTCGTGTTAATTGAGATAAATATTTGCAGAAAGTATCTTATTGGATATTTTCTTGTAGGTACAAAGAGAATATGGGAATACAGTAGGCTTTGAGTAATGGTCAAATGTTTTAAAGGTTTCAAATTCCATTTTCTTTGCATGACCAACATATAAAAAATGAATAATACATCATTTGACGAAGGTTTAAAACTTACATCAGTTACAAAAAATATCTCCAAAACGGGTCACTTCACAAATAAATTTAATTAGACATAAATGTGTGTTTTAGCGAGATCTTAATTTTTTGCATACTAAGATTTAGTTTATCTCTTACGGTTTACCAGTTATACAAAAGTCCTCCAGAGTAAATACGACTGCATGAGCTATAGCCAGAAAATTCAAAATACACATTTCATTTAGCATAAAAATATCTGAAACATATGAAATTTTAATCAAAATAGAGCCATTTTCGAGAAAATACAAATTTTCCAAAATTTGTCCGTGTAAAGGGTAGTTTAGGGTGGAGGAATTTTCTTTAAAATCCCTATGTCGCATCCTTAAAGGATGTGAAACTTAAACACCAACTTTCACTTCTAAGAGACTTTTCGTTTTTACTTTCTCTACTGGTAAGTAGGGGAAGTATTGTATTCCACCCGAAAATTCGATGTCAAGATTTCACCGAAAATATATGTTTTGAAACCCTCTGAATCCAAAAAAAGCATTTTTAGAAAAAGGTCCGTGTGTGTGTGTGTGTGTGTGTGTGTGTGTTCTGTCTGTGTCTCTGTCTTTGGACAGCATAACTCAAAAACGAAAAGTAGTTTAAAAACCAAAGTTTGTATTTAAGCTTAATGTCTTTCAAGGATGCGACACGAAGATTTTGAAGAAAATAGCTCACCCTAAACTAACCTTACATGGAACATTTTTAGAAAAATGTGATTATCTTGAAAATGTCTAACGATTTTGATTAAAATGTCATATATGTTAAGTAGATTTTCCGGGTTTGTGGGCCGTGGTCGAGTTGGATTACCTTCCTCCGACGTTTCGCTGAAAACTGCGTCCAGCATCTTCAGGGTCAACCTCTGTTATTAGCGGCTGCATATAAACTAAAGTTCACTGCAAACTTTCATATTCATCTTTGTTATTAGTGTCCATGGTAACACAAATTTTCACGATCGCTCGTTCTCATGAATACCAACATGAGATTATCGATCTCAAAATGCCGGCAAATGGGACGTCTCTGATCATGGTATAAAGGAGAAAGCTTTCCGTGTCTCGGGTTTTCTTCTCCCTCTTATTAAGAGGGCTCTAATAAGAGGGAGAAGAAAACCCGAATAGAGCCCTCTTAATAAGAGGGAGAAGAAAACCCGAGACACGGAAAGCTTTCTCCTTTATACCATGATCAGAGACGTCCCATTTGCCGGCATTTTGAGATCGATAATCTCATGTTGGTATTCATGAGAACGAGCGATCGTGAAAATTTGTGTTACCATGGACACTAATAACAAACAAAGATGAATATGAAAGTTTGCAGTGAACTTCAGTTTATGTGCAGCCGCTAATAACAGAGGTTGACCCTGAAGATGCTGGACGCAGTTTTCAGCGAAACGTCGGAGGAAGGTAATCCAACTCGACCACGGCCCACAAACCCGGAAAATCTACTTAACATAGTTGATAATGCCGGCCGTGAAAGCCTCAGCACTTATAAAATGTCATATGTTTGACATATTTTTATGCCAAATGAAATGTCTATGTTGAATTTTCTGGCTATAGCCCTTGTAGTCGTATTTACTCTGGACGACTTTTGCATAACTGTTAAACCGTTAGAGATAGATCAAATCATACTTTACAAAAAATGTAGATCTTGATAAAATACGGAATATATATCTTAATAAATTTTTTTGTAAGGTTAACCATTTCGGAGATATTCCTTGTTATGTGTGAGTTTCGGAAAACTTAAAACTTTGGTGAAATGGATCATCGTTGTTCATTTTTTTATATGTTAAGTGTACAAAGAGAACACAATATCAAGGATTTAAAAGATTTGACTATTGCTCATCGCCTACTGTATTCTAATATTCCCCATTCACCTACAAGGAAATAAATAAGATAATTTGTACAAATGCTTATCTCAACTAACACGAAGAAGATAGAGGTATAAGAGTTTGTAAGAATGGTTACTACAAGAGTAGAGAAAGTCATGTGAGTGCAACATATCAGAGTTTTTAGTTATGCTGTCCACAGACTGACTGACACACATACACACATGCATGGATCTTTTTCTAAAAATGCTTTTTTGGATTCAGGGGGCTTAAAATATATATTTCTTTCGATATCTGAACATCAAATTTTTGGGTGGAATACAATATTTCCTCTAGTTACTATACATGGTAGAGGAAGTAAAAAGGGAAACACAAAAAAGTGACAATAGCAATCTACATTCTACACTCTTACTTAAAATAAAGAATAAAGCAATTATGGCTTTGGGTATTTCTCATAAACCATGAAGATTTGAAAATATGTTTAAAACAATTAGCTTTCAACCACTTCGTAATGGTTTTCCTTGGCAGTGCTTTCGTACTTTAAGACAGACGCCATTTTGAACAAATGTATGTTCTGTTGCTTCACTTCCTTTTATGGCTACATGCACATGCATTTCATATCGCCGTTAAATGCGCTAATAATAACGAATTTGCATATTAATGTGTTCCCTTTATTCTTATTAGAAGGCTTTCAAATTATTTTTGCAAATAATTATTGTAGTTAATTTCAATTTAACGCTGTTTTGCATGCTAGATAATGGACTATATTTTATTGCGCCAGCTGATATGGTGGTTGTGCGGTTTGATCAACCGATGAAATGTTATTCAAACACCTGCCGTTAAAGCCTAAAGTAAGGTCAGTGGAGGTGTAGTAGCTTGGATAAACAAGATAGGAAAAACAGAAAAGGTTTACTTAGCTCGCCTTCTTCCGGTGGTCAGACGTATACATATTGACCCCGGAGCCCTTCCTCTCCACTACGTACTACTCCTCCTGCTGGCTACAGAGAGCGTCTGGCATAATTTTAAGAAAGAGGAACAAAGTAGAAGCCTCTACGCAGATCTTGGGCTGGAGGAAATCAGAGCGTGAGAAACCTCGTGCAGGGCTTCTACCCTGAAATGTGTTCTATAAGTAAGTTTCATGTGGTAACGGTTTCATGTGTTTGTAGAGTGCGGCAACAAGCACCATGAGCTGTATTGCACTAACACTGCAAACACACGAACGTAAACTTTTCGTCCGCCTTTACGCGCGTATGAGATCTAGCCACACACGGCTTTTATCGTCACTTCTCCAAGATGGAAGCTGATAAAGTTATTGCTGTGATGGGTCTTGTCTATCTAGTATTAAAAAGAAGAAGAAGAAGAAGAAGAAGAAGAAGAAGAAAAAAAGGGAAGAACGTGGTGGGTGCAATCAATTAACAGCGAGAGGCATTTGCACGGCCATTTTACGCACTACAACCTCCACTCCATGAAGATAGTGACAACAATTTCCAAATGTCAGCTTCTTAATTTAATGAACTTCTTTCAAATATAAAGACACGCTTGTCTTTGTATAGGTACGTCACAAGCTGTTTCCTATAGCACAGAACGAATTTCAACCTCGCTTATTAATCGTTCTCTGTCCATCCTTGCAATTGCAGAGGCTCATGGAGAAGCTGAACGGCAACTAAACGCGCTGAATGTAAAGTATTTCACTTGTTCTCTTGTTGTGCAAGTGAGTTGAGTGCACACACACGCGCGTTCTAGCATTTCAGGTCTGCTCCCCGCTAAGACGCGCGTTTATGCTCTCTTTGTTTTCATGGCCTTGATTATGCGCTGAACATGTGTGCTGTTCCATTAGATGTCTGGTGAAGCTAAGCTGCGTGCATATTACTTGCATAAAGCGCACGCAAAATAAGCGCTCGTGTATCCATAAGCAAAGTGCTCAAAATCAGTGATAGAACCCAGTGTTGAGGGTTAAAGATTTATTCATGCTTGCTCACTTGCAGTCTTTGGACTACTCGAGGTATTTCTTGTTTCTAATATTGTGTCGCCGGGCGCGGCGTACCACAAAAGATGGTCGGGGCTAAGCTACTTCACACCACGTTCTAGGCCGGCGAGCAAGCAAAGTGAGGCCGCTTCACACGACTGTTTGTGTATACGTGACTAACAACAATAAGCGCGGCGTTTAACAAAGGATTGCTGGAACCTTGGAGAGGCATCTGCGGCCGCCGTATATGTAGAGCTTCGAGAAATTGCCCGTGTTACGTCATCCTCGCTATATAAGGAAACGAGGCAACGAGTTACATGAGTTGGTCAGTGTGTCAGAGAGTACAAGACAGCTGTGTGCGTGTGGTGCTGTCGTCGTGAAAGATACGTCGCGTCCAAATGAATAAGTTTTAATGAGTTTTGAGTGCTTCTATCGTCGCAGTTAGTGTGTGAGAGACAGAGAAAGTGAAGAAAGACAGTGAAAGGAGGGAGTCAAGGTTGCGTGAAGAAAACAGTTGTGAGCTGTACTATCACGAAAGACTGTAGGCTGTATTAACGTCAGTAGAAGAGAACTATGCTTTTGTGCAAACGTTGTGAAGAGAATACGGTGAGAAGTGTATAATTGGACTGGTTTTCACAATATTTTGTTGTGAAGCGCATGTATTGCGACCCTTGTCATGGCGTTTTTTCTGGTCCAGTATGGATGAAGTAGTGTAGAAATCGAGATCTTATTTCCCTCTTCGTTTTCTCCCTGATGTTTATCATTTCCTGATAAGATATCCTCTGTTATGAAGTAGGTCTCACTCGAGAGTTCATACACAAGTGGGATGATGCCGTTCTTCCTACTCTTAGTATCCGTCTCATAAACATTGTTTTCACTTTTTCATTCTCATCACGCCGCTAACTTGTAGGCTTTCCCATATAATCTGTATTCCGTATTTTGCGGCTGACGCCACTTTATTGCTGTATTCGTTGATAGGCCGGCTATGTTTGGAATACTGTATGAGGCTCTGATGGCTGCTGCTGCTCTCTCTTGAGTGTGTTGCTGTTGTGTACAGTAATGTCCAGATATGTATACTTCCTTACTTCTTGGAGTGCCTCGTTGTATAGTTTTATTCTATTTTTTGGGTGATCATGTCCCTCCTTTCCAGAAGTTCATTGACATTGTATTTCTTTTGTTTATATTTGGGTCGTTTTCCTCAACCCATGTTTGCAATAATTGCCTTTTGTACGTCCTCCTTTTTTGTTAATCCTATTATCATCGCAGCTGCATAAAGCAAAACCTGTGATTCTGAGTATTTTTCGATTATGCTGTTAGATCTGCAGTGTAAATGATGAACAAGGAAGGGCTCATGAGGTCTCCTTGGAGCACTACTTTTGCACGATTTCTTTGAAGACTTCGACAATGTTGGATCGTGTTTCGCTGTCAACAGCTTCGGCTGTTCTTACTAATGGGTCTCCCTCGCCAATCATGCCTGTCAGTTTCTTTAATTACATTTTCTCTGTTTATTGATTCAAATGCCTTTTTTACTTTCTTCACTACGTCTAGTAAGTAGAGAAAGTATTGTATTCCACCCAAAAATTCGATGCCGAGATTTCACTGGAAATATGTTTTGAGGCCTCCTGAATTTAAAAAAAAAAAAAAAAAAAAAAAAAAAACAATTGTGTGTGTACCTCTCTATCAGACTGTGGACAGCATAATTCAAAAATCTGATGTGTTGCACTCACATGACTTTCTCTACTCTTGTACTAACCATTCTTACAAACTCTTATTGCTATATCTTCTTCGTGTTAGTTAAGATAAACATTTGTACAACTTATCTTATTGCTTATTTCCTTGTAGATGCAAGGGGAATGTCAGAATACAGTAGGCTTTGTGCGATAGTCAAATGTTTTAAAGCTTTGAGATTCTGTTGTCTTTGCACACTTAACATATGAACAACGATGATCCATTTCACGAAAGTTCTACGTTTTCCGAAACTCACACACAAAAAAATAATATCTCCGAAATGGTTCACCCTACAAGAAAATTTATTCAGACATAAATTGTGTATTTTAGCAAGATCTACATTTTTTGTGTAGTATGATTTGGTCTATCTCTAACGGTTTACCAGTTATTCAAAAGTCGTCCATAGTAAATACGAGTACTGGGGCTATAGGGGGAAAATTCAAGATATACATTTCATTTGTCATAAAAATATCTCAAACATATGACATTTTAATCAAAATCGTTAGAGCCATTTTCGAAAAATTTTCCATGTAAAGGGTAGTTCAGGGTGGGGCTATTTTCTTCAAAATCTTTGTGTCGCATCCTTGAAAGACATTAAACTTAAATACCAATTTTGGTTTTAAACCGACTTTTCGTTTTTGAGTTATGCTGTTCACAGACTGACAGACTGACACACAGACACACACACGGACCTTTTTGTAAAACTGCTTTTTTTGGATCCAGGGGGTCTCAAAACATATATTTCCGTTGAAATCTTGACATCGAAATTTTGGGTGGAATGCAATACTTCCCCTACTTACCAGAAGAGAAAGTAAAAATGAAAAGTCGGTTAAAAACCAACGTTGGTATTTAAGTTTAATATCTCTCAAGGGTGCGACACTAAAAATTCCTTCACCCTAATTTCTCTACCTTTACATGGAAACTTTTTTCGAAAATTTTTATTTTTTGAAAATGACTGAAGATTTTGATTAAAATGACATATGTTTAAGATATTTTTATGACAAATGAAATGTATATTCTGAATTCCTGGCTATAGCCTATGTAGGCCTGTTTACTCTGGATAACTTTTGAACAACTTCTAAACCGTAAGAGATTGACAAAATCTCACTCTAGAGAAATGTAGATCTCGTTAAAACACGCAACTTATGTCCAAATAAGTTTTTTGCATAGTGAAACATTTCGGAGATATTACTTGTTATTTGTGTGAGTTTCTGAAAACAAACTTTTGTCAAATGCAACATCGTTCATTTTTTATATGTTAACAGTGCATAGAAAACGGAATCTCAAGGCTTTAAAAGATTTGACTATCGCTCAAAGCCTGCTGTATTCTCATATTGCTAAGGAAATAAGGAATAAGATAATTTCTGCAAATTTTTATCTCAACTAACACGAAGAAGATATAGGAATAAGAGTTTGTAAGAATGGTTAGTACAAGAGTAGAGAAAGTCATGTGAGTGCAACATGAGGTTTTTTGACTTCGTCTCTTCAATTATAATATCAATATCCTCACTAGAGTACTCACCAAATCTTTTGTTTGCCATTTTAAGTGACCCTCTAATTGATTTTACTGCGCATGGATACTTCAGATGTTCCGAAACGTAAGAAAATATTTAGGTTGGCTCAACCCCAAGGAGGTAATTTAACTAAAGCCACTTTTTCTTTAAAATGATTATACACGCCCTTCTGGAAGCAAGAAAGTTTTGCACTTTCACCACTTCTATATAGTCTGTATATGAGATGTTGAATTATCTGTTTCATTACTCTAGAGTTTGGAGCAGTACTGGTATTTGAGTTTGTATACTCGTATTTGGTTCTATTTGTCTGCTTGTATGTGCTTCCAGGTGAGGTGTTTCTGAATGTGTTGTTTGTTTTGTATGTGAGTTTCTTGAATGACGTGGCAGCTCTGTAGATGTTTTGGTTGTTGTAGCTGATTGTGATGAACCTGTTCTCCTCTCGTGAGTTAGAGGATGATGGTTTTCCTGTTTAAGTACTGCAGCTCTGAAATTAGAAGGTTCACAATATGTAACATATCCTTGAAATATATCAGCACAATAATGCTAATACCAACTTTCAAAATTCTAGAGTGCCTGGTTATTCAAATATTAAGTTTTAATTTCATAACTTCATTGTTCTAATAAAATACTCGACAAAATGTACTTTTACAACTACTGATAGTAAACAAATTTACAAAACTATATATTTTATATTAAATTCTAATTATTATAAAAAAGAATAACTTTTTGTACTATCCAAGTTTTTACTTGCCCTACCACGTATAGAAAGTAGGGGAAGTATTGTATTAGAATCAAAATTTCGATGTCGATATTTCACCGGAAATAAAGTTTTGAGGCCATCCCCATGTGTGTGAACAACATAACTCAAAAGCGAAAAGTCGGCTAAAAACCAAACTTTGTATTTAATTTTAATATCTTTCAGGTATGCTACACGAAGATTTTGAAGAAACTTTCTCCACCCTAAACTACCATTTACGTGGAAAAATTTTCGAAAGTTTGATTTTCTAAATCATGACTCTAACGATTTTGATTAAATGTCATATGTTCAAGATATTTTTATGACGAAGGAAATGTATATTTTGAATTTTCTGGCTGTATTCTATGTAGTCCTGCTTACTCTGGATGACTTTTGAATAACGCGTATACTGTAAGAGATAAACAAAATCGTATTATATAAAACACACAAGTGATGTCCAAATGCATTTTTTGTGGAGTGAACCATTCGGAAACATTTCTTGTTATTTGTGTGAGTTTTGCAGTTCTTAAACTTTTCTCAAATGGAAGGTCGTTATTCACTTCTTTATCTCCTGGCCGTACAAAGAGTATGACACTTCAAAGCCCTCATATAGCGACTAGTTTTAAAAGATTTGACTATCGCTCAAAGCCTACTGTATTCCCATATTCCCCATGCACCTACAAGAAAATAAACAATAAGATAATTTCTGGAAATGTTTATCTCGATTAAAATGAACAGGATATAGAAATAAGAGTTTGTAAGAGTAATTAGTACAAGAGTAGAGAAAGTCATGCGAGCGAAACATCAGTTTTGTATGTCATAACTTCATTGTTCTAATTAGAAATTCTCAACACGATGCATTTTAAAAGCTATTGACAGTACATGAATTTACAAAAATATATATTTTATGTTGAATTTCAATCATTACAGAAAAATAATTGCTTTTTGTACACTTAAAACCTTTCCTTAATTTTCGAAGCTTTCTCAAAACGGTGGCATTATTTTAAAAAGAGTGCTTGCTAATTTTCCTTTATGTACCTTTGAGAGGTAGAAAAAAACTTGAAACATATTAGTAAATACCCTAATGTGTTGCACTCACATGACTTTCTCTGCAAACTACTCTTACAAATGCGTATTATTCTATCTACTTCTCGCTAGAGCTTTACTTTGACGCGACGTATCTTTAACAGCTGTCTCGCAGTCACTGACACTGACCGACTCATGCCTACACCTGTAACTCTCTCTTTTGCTGTTTCCTCCCCTCATAATTATAACGAGGATGATGTAACTTGGCACCTTCTTGACTTCCACAAACAAACCTGCCGCCGGACACTTCTCGAATTATCTGGAGAAATCCTCTTTTGGTTCTGATTGTTCTCACGTGTTTGCTCACGTGGGTGGTGTGTGGAAACTTGACCGTAAGCACCTCTGATGCACCGCGCCTATTGTTGTTAGTCACGTATATAGAAACAGTCGTGCGAGATAGCCTGACCTCGAGCGCCTTTGGTTGCTCACCAGCCTATATACGGTGTAACATAGCTTAGCCCCACCGACCTTTGTTGTGCGGCGTGCCCGGCGTCACAGTCTTTTAAAATACAAACTAATAATAAAGAATATCTCGGAAATGGTGAAATCCAACAAAGTGTGGTTGATATAAATTGTGTCCCTTAACAAGATCTGCATTTTTCATGCAGTAAGACTTTTTCTATCTATTACGGTTGATTAGTTTTACAAGCGTCCTTGAGAATAAAGAGAACTTCAAGGATATTCTCAGAAAATCGAGGATATATACGAGTAGTTCTCTTATCATGCGAATATCTTAAGGTGAAAATTTCCGAAAATGTTTATTTTTATATTTTACATTTTTTATTATGCTTATGCTTTGTACTTTAACGGCGCACTTTATTTTTTCAATATCAGCCGTTTTAAACGTCCAGGAGGTCAGTTAAATGTCATATTGCGGGTGAGTGTTTCTCGCTAAACTTCATCGCTACAGCTTTGAAATGCATTTTTCGTTTTCACTGGCTTTGATTTTGGTCTCTTGCAGGAAATTTTACTTCAGAAAGGTTGCGCTGAAATGAATTCGATTCATCGAACTGACACATGTTTTGCTTCCAAACAGAGAAATGCCATCGGTGTTCCGTAAATCTGTAATCTTGGCAAATTGTTTCAGTGTTCTAGTTATATAATAGGCATTGTTTAGGTAGTCAATAGATTTTACGTTATTCATTAGTCTATAGTGGAGCCATAACAAGCAGATATTGTATGAATTTTGTGTGTAAATTTGCAAAAGTGCATAGTGTAGAGGTTAGCTAAGAACCGTAAATTTCTAAATTTTTTGAACAATGCAAAGGCGAAAGGAAAGTTTTCAAATTAAAAAAGACCAAGCAAACTTAAAATTCTCAAAAACTGCTACTGACGCCAAGAAGAAAGCAACAGAGAATCCCACATATGTTGCTGGGGAATTTTAAGTTGATTGGATTTAGGTAAAGTACAAAAACATACTGTTAAACTTTAAAATTCATTTTTCTCAGTTCTTTCTTTTTCATCACTTTCCACTATTCAAAATGCTCCTTGGACCCTGGTTTATAACTTATTAGCTTGAAATTTTCAGGAGATCATCAGAGATTAAGGTATTAAAATTTGTCACGCGCCAGTTAAAAATATTAAATAATTGAGCTGAAATTAAATATTTTTCAAAACTCATGCTGAAAAAGTTGAAAATATTGATAAATTGTATACAAAACATGTTTTTCTCTTAAAATAATTAAATCTAAGCAATTTTGGTATGACAATTTCTTTATTTGTATGCTGAGCTCAAATTAAAAATTTAGGAGAGATACAATAAACTGCAGGGTCCAAGGATCATATCATATGAGCATATAAAAAAGTGATTTATTATTAATAAATATATTAATGCCTTAAAAGGTGGTTGACATAGGGCATTGAAATTTTGTGTATACTATTTAATTTAACCAGACATGAAACACTAGACACAACCTAACGCAGAGAAGCTCACCGCGTTAGTGAAACAGAGCTACAATGGAGCAGGAGGCCTTTGCCCTTCAAGAGACACATTAGGCTATTATTGTTATTTTTTGTTATTTACTTTATGTTCTGAGTGTATGGAAAAAAACTCAAAGCAATCATAAGTAAATTGTGGAATTTTTTAATTTTCATAGATACATTGCCTTAAAACATGTGGCACTTTAACAAAATATTTAGGCCCATTTCGAAAATAAAAAAATAAGTAACATTTTTGGATGTTAAGTATGGAAATGGTAATTTACTTAAAAATCTTGTCATATCTCTTTGGGTATTAAGTTGAGTATTCAACAAGCTTTTTGTTTCTGAGTTAATGCAGTTAATAGGTTCGTACCTTGGCCGCCTCCGTAGCGCAGCTGGCAGCACGCTTGCCTGTAGCGCGGAGGACCCGGGTTCGATACCCGGTACCAGCATGGGGATTTTATCCCCTCTGGGAGGTCTGGCACGGGGTGCACTCAGCCTCGTTAGGTCCCGGGGGGACCAATTGAGGAGCTACTTGATGGAGAAGTAGCGGCCCCAGGTCGAGAAGACCGCATAACTGGCCGGGAGGGCTCGGGGCGCTGACCACGTCCCACCCTCCAGTACTGCACCTCACCAATGACGCCTGTTGTGGGCAGAGGTGGGGGACGCAGCGGCTGGGCGGTAGGCCTTGGCCCTTCGTGGGCTGTCGCGCGGGGTTTACAATAGGTTCGTACCTTATTCCTTGTTTGAAAATGTTAAGTTCTTTAGCGAGGAGGGCCCTTTTTTATTACTCAGGAGGTCTCACATACATTTCCAGTGAAATCTCGATATCAGATATTTGGATGCAATATCGTCTTTATCTCTTAGGTGCGTGCGTGGTGGAGAAAATAAAAATGAATGGGAATAAAGATTGAACATAAATATTGATACCCACAGTAACCACCTGCCTTAGTAGGGAGAAGAGAGGGTCCGAAACTACTAGACATTCTAGAAACAGTACCATCCAGAAAAAGGGTATATACTAAGGAATCTACAAGGCACCGAAGCGTAACAAAAGAAAACTCTCTGGAAACCAAACGCTTATAGTGGTGGGTCTTCAGATTAATTTGGCATTTCGCGCCTGTTAATCGTCGGCTCATATGTCAGTACTTTGAAGTGAGTTTATCACCCGTGCGTCTGGCAACGAAAGATGAGTGGAAGGGGGGAATGTCAACAGTCTTGAAGTCACCTTATTCAAATGAGACTTTTGTCTTACCTAAAGTTGTAAAATTACCGTAGTGTCATAAATAAGTGGAGACCCAAAAACATCCGATCCGCTGCGCGGTGTTTTTACACAGCGCACACAGAAACACGATAACGCATCTGATGTACACAAGGTCAACCGGTTGCCTTGTTTTTCTCTACTCTGAAAGTATAGTATAGAGCTTCCGAGTGAATGAGTTATTACCAGTGTGATTTATTATTTTACCCTGCACTTAGTTGTAAAGTGTATCAGGGCTCTGAATTTGTTTTCAACTGCACAGCGTGTATTTATTTATGATTCGTATGTGTTAACTCAGTTAGCTCGCCAAGTGAAAGTGTAACTTGCAGAAATATTTCCAGGGGATCTGTGATTTCTATCTCTGGGGTAAGTTAAAGCATAATGCGTACAAGACAAACCCACACATCCTGGAAGAATTAAAAGAAAATATCCACCAGGAAATTGCCAGCATTTCTCAACGTGAACTGCGACGAATGATGGATAGTTTCCTAAAGCATGTATGGACAACGAGGGTGGTTAGTTTCAGCATGTTCTTTAACAACATTGGTAATTTAAGGCTTTAAAATTATTTTTAAAAATGTTGTATGGTTTCATCCGCGCTGTTCTATAACAACGGCAGTCAGCGACGAGCGCCGAGGACGTGTACAGGCAAAACACAGCGCAGCCGGTTCACAGTCTTTCAGATTATCCTTTAGTTTGCCTAGTATAATTGGTCCGCTAAGAACCTACCGTATTACTTGTACGTTAGGTGTGTTGCATATCAATCAGGCGTTACTACATATCGATCGCGTCGTTTGCGTTTTTTATCATGTCTTACCAGATTCCTGTAGAAACCGGAAGCATTGGATCTTCTCAAAATTGAGAGAGGATACATAAAGGTCCGCTTAACCTATGGAACATTAGTGTCTTCAAAAACATTTGGAAGCCTCTCTAAGTATACCACAGTTCAGATCAAAAGCACCTATAGTGATCACGAATAATGTTATTTTGAGCCGAAGAGTACAATTTTTACTTTTATCACAGTGACCAAAGACATGTTCACAGCTTTTGGTGATGATTATGTTTGAATTTCTCATTAAATTTTTCAATTCGTCATATTTTGTAGCAATGCTACCAATACTGCAGGTAATCCTACTATTTATCAGGTCACTTATTTACTATCATGCCTAAAGAAAAAGACAGGCTACGGCACAAACTGCAGTGACGTAATTATCCTAGTCTGATCATGGCCCAGTGAAGTAAAATCACCATCGCCTAATACATCCATATTCTAAAGAAAAGAAATTGCTCGTTGAATTCATTCAAATGATACAGTTTTATCATGATGGTATAGCTGCCGAATCACAGTTTTTGGTACAGTGAAACTGCACTTACCTCTTCAGTACTTACATTTGATTAGCCTTTCACGTAAATTCAAAATCTCGGCCTGTATAGTGACAGGTAACTCAAATAATTGGAAGTTTTCTCGATATTAATGACACAATTTTTCAATTAGAAAAACAGCCTGTCCATATTCCTTACAAGTACCTAGATGAAAATTGACCTACAGCATAAATTAAGAAAGCAATAGATAAAAGCAAAATAACGGTATGGTAATGAAACCTATGAAACAGTTGGAGCATTACAGGAATGCATGAAAATTTAATAACGTCACGTTTGTAATCTTAGGTATGTCCAATATTTTAATTCTTCTTATCACGTTTTCTCTTGGGAACTGATGAAATTGAGAGCAAGAACAGAGAAAAAATTTACCCAGCGGCTAATATCGTAACGATAGTCTCCCCCCTCGTATACCGAAAGTAGCATCCAACCTTTCAAATGCCGTGATGGGTGGCCACTTCAATGTCGCGTCGAAAGAACAGACACAATGTCCTGCTGAAAAAAGTTTTGCAAGGCATCAACCTGTTAACTAAGTGGGAAATGCACGCACTCCAAATTTTAATTCCGCATCTTACCTTTGAGAGAAAGGGTTCGCTGAACTAATAATGACATTATTCATTTAAACTGACGGTAAAGGCGAATAAACCTGAAGACCCAATAAAAGGTGGAAAGAAGTGTTTTATTGGTAGGAAACTTAGTAAAAGTGTAAATATTTGGAGTGAAACATAGTTGCCTTTGAGGAATTATTGAAACAATTGAATACAGAAGTGCTGCGAGAAATGAAAGTGCTGTTCAAAGAGAGTGATTTCAAGGAATATCATTGTATATTCACCGGCTGTTGGCGAGGTCGCACTTGATTGTTGACATGTTCCCGCTTGTCAAGATTATTGGGAACACATCAGTTTCTAATAGGTTTGTGTCTACTGTCCTATGTATCTGCATAGTTCCGAGTGCAATTGAGTGCGTCATGTTAGAATATATAGTGTCCAAAATTGATGTATCACGGGGCTCTAATGACATAGCTGTCGACGGGCCCTTAAACCCTGATCACTCACTCACTCATTGATGTGTCACTTGTAAACGGAATTTCCCAGTAACCCAATGAGACAGAAATACAATAAAATTTTTGTTGTGTTCTATTTCCTAGACCTCCTTAAGCCCGTACTTGTTCAAAATGTCCAACTTCTGCCACAATACACTCCCAGTAACGACGTCAAACAGAGTAACATATAGTCTGAGGTGTTGCTAATAGAATACCATTGATGGTATGTATATTCATTCTGATCTCTCAGAGCAGTTTAATCGGGAGATCCAGACAATGCGCTTCCTCTTCGTCCTATTCATCTTCACTGAATATGTGATGGATCAATTTTTTCACCTGGGAGTGAGATGGAGCCCCACCTTGTTGGAAGTAACCCTCATTTTGATTCTAAAACAGATCATTAAGAAATGGAATTATGATTTCCAGAATTTTCAGGTAATTCTGACCTATTACAGTCTCTTCCAAGAAGTAGCCCCGAGTTACTCCTTTGGAAGATGGATCACACCATATTTACTGCTGGAGGATTTACGGCATTTTCATCAAATATGTGTGGATTTTTCTTATCCCTGTACACACAACTATGCCAATTAATTCTCCACTTTGCAATAACACTTCAGTAACTACTTATGTTCATCGAATTACCATCTCACCACCATGTTTGTTTATAAACACGTGTGTGAAAGAACGTGTTGCTATGCTTTTACAGTGCTTTTTGAACGATACACAATAAAAAATATAGTTTTGCCTTATTTCGTCGCTGAGAAATAACATTCAAAAGTGTGTATACATAAATTTGGGACACTTTACATATCCCCCACAACAGGTTTTCATTGCTGATAAATAATTATTTAGTAATAAATTATTTAGTTATACAATGCCTGATGTATGATAGAAATAAAGCTAATACGCGTATTTTCAAGTATATTAAAAACATAAAAATGCGATAACATTATGCAGCTAAAGGAAACAGGAAGAAGCTCTGGAGTAATAACAGAGAATAAGGAAGACATTTAAAATAACTGGAAAACTTTCTGTAATAGAAATCAAGTTCGTTTTTCAGCTCCAGGATTCCAGTGCCTAAATCAAAAAATGTGATGAGTAGAGGAAAGGTTTATGTATTTATTAAATTTAAAGCCATAAAGTTAAATTAAAGATTTGACTGTTGCTTTGATATAGTCAAAATATTATGGGCAGGTGTGGCATGTAAATAACAAAGATGAGTTGTTAATATTGAAAGTAAAATAGCTGATTGTTTATCTTCATGTCCAAAGGGTTGACCAGATCGATTGTGTATCTTCAAGTTTAAAGGGTTGGCCAGATTGTTTATCAAGTTCAAAGAGTTGACAAAATTGTTTATCAAGTTCAAAGGGTTCGCTAGATTGTTTATCAAGTTCAAAGGGTTGGCCAGATTGTTTGTTTATCTTATCTTCAAAATTTTACAATTCCAAAAAAATGACTGATTTTCATTAAAATACAATATTATTGTTTATTTATGTCAACAAACTTACTATTGGTGTTTTTAAACACGCAAGCCGTGTGTGGGCAATATTTGAGAGGCAGAATTGGAATTGAAAAATTCAATGCTGCAGCTGGAATTTGAACCAGCAATCCTCTACTTACCAGGCGAGTGCTCTAACCATTAAGCTACTGTGACAAGCTCCCAGAATGACATTGAATTCTCCAACCAATTCTTCCAGCTGTGGCATTGAATTTTTCAGTTCCAATTCTACCTCTCAAAACACCACATGTTTAAGATATTTTTTATGAAAACGAGATGTACATCTTGAATTTTCTGGCGATGCCCTCAGAGGCCCCTCTCATTCTGGATGACTTTTGCATAACTGCTAAACAGTAAAAGATAGATAAAAATCTTGTTATACTACAACGTAGATCTCGTTAAAACACATTTTTATGGAGTGAACTATTTGCTACTTTGTTGAATTTTCAAATCTTATGCTTTTCTCAAAGGGAATACGTTACTGACTTTTGTTTTATCTCTTGGGCATGCTAAGAGAGCGCAATTTCAACACCATCACTTAGTGATCAGCTTTAAAACGTCTTACTATTGCTTAAAGCTTGCTGTATTCCCATATTCCCCTTACACCTAAAAAATTAGCGGTATGAAAGTTTCTACAAATTTTTATCTCTATTAGCATGAAGTAGATAGAGGAATGAGTATTTGTAAGAATAGTTTTTACAGGAGTAGAGAAAGTCGTGTGAGTGCAGCCCATTAATAATCTAATGTAGTGACTTACTAATTTGTCTCGAATCGTTCGTATAGTTCCCGAAAGCAAACAGGCAGCGCGCAACTAATGCACTTTAAGACAGTGCTTCCAATGTTGGTGGATGTGGAAAGTAGTCTGTTGTTCGCTCATGTGTACGAGATCTAACGACCTCTAAGTCGGAGCTCTTGACTAGCAAGAAGAGATGCATCTCCATGCATATTATTCCAGCGATGCTCACTTGCTTGCTGGGCTTGTAATTATGCACGATAGAAGCAAACGTGTTACTTGCGCAGTCTTATGAATAATGAGGACACTATTTTTAGCTTTGTCCTTTGCAAGTCTGGATTTACGAGCAAAAACTATTTTGCTCAATTCACATTATATGTTTCTTCATTTATGACTTACGACTACGCTTGGAATCGGGTTTCCTTTTTGCACCTCAGCCTAAGAAGACTCTTTGAACAGTTCATATTTTCTAATGTAGGTATCTATATCTAAATACATAGTTGTATTTGTCTCACTAGATTGGACCCTTGCTCTAATTCTGCGGTAGCTCCATGAATCTGCTATCTCCTCCATTCTGTAACTTCGCATTTTAATAAGAGGTGTTTCGCCACTTCATTGGCTGTCAAATACAAGCGACAAATGAGTTCCATTTGGTATAGTTTCATTCTCCTTAGATGTTTTCTGAATTTTCTTGGTTAGCATAATGAATGAGTTACTTAATTTTCCTCAGGCTTATTAGTTATTTGCCTGTGAAGTTTCCTTGCGGATATTAATATTCCCATTTGCCTTCGGTTTCATTACGAACCCAATTTTGTACTGTTTTTGGCTTCTGAGAAGCTTATTTCACGGCAAGGTTCTGTTCCTGTGGAGAAAATAGATGCTCCTTTGTTTACTAGGACATCAGCCTTCTCATTCACTGCAATACCCACGTGACCGGTTACCCACCCGCCGACCCATCCACCCTCCAATCAACATTGTTACGGAAGGAAAGATTTTCCTTCATTTATTTATTTGTTATTTATGCATAGGTACACTGAATTAAATGTGTTTCAATGGACTTATTCCCACATTCAACATTTTAGAGGTATGATTGCGCAGATTTTACGTGATGGTAGGTTCAAATATGACAAAAATCTCAATAACAAATTCATCTATCGCGAAATATAAAGGAGATACTCAAACACTGTTGAGTACATTATCTGCACGGTCTGACAACAGAGTAGGGCTGAACAGGCGAATGTTCTATTCACTAATACATCCTTCGCTTCCATGCATACGTTCACACCTACGACGAGTGAAAGTGTAAAGCAGCCACGACTCGAAAACTGTTTTTTTTTTTTTTTTTTTTTTTTTTTTTCCACTTGCCTGTATTTTATTAGCTACTTCAAATAACGAGGGGAGGGATGGTTTCCTTTCCACGAAGTCATCGTGAGACCTGAACGGTTAATTGCTACTATCAGTATTCCTGATCTTCCGCTCTACACACACGCCAAAGTTGTGCAATTGCCAAATGTATGTTCATGAATTTCTTCCGATAGGATGGAATACAATTATTTAATATCATTTTGTGGCTAAACGACCCATTTTAGAAAACGGTAGGAAAAATTTCTATCTTGTAGAAGTACTGATAGAACCTTGGATATGACCTATTTATTTACTATTCAATTTCATTTTAAGATTATTGTTATTAATTGATCATTGTTAAGAACGTTATGTTATATGATATGCCCTATTTAGTTATTTATTCTAAGCTAATTGTTAAGTTATGTTGTTTATTACCATATGTGTTAGGTTGCTAAGGCTTAGTATGGTATAGATTTAGTATAGTAAATGGTAGGGGAAGTGAAGGGGCAATCTTTAATAGACAAAGAACAGATAGAACGGTATACTAAGTAAATACAAATTAATTAGTTATTTTAGAAAACTGCGTATAATATCGCAGTTAATTTATGTTATGTACACACACTGGGTGTCCCAAAAACCACCGACAATGCTGCATGTTGTACGGCAAGACAAACTGATCGGTTTTCCTGTCCGGTAAAGCACGGTTTGTACGCTGGAGAACATCGAAGTTTGAGAACGAACGGTTTTGACAATTTAACAATTCGTTTTGGTATGTTAATAGAGAAGGTGTGCAACCCTTTAGCCATCTGTGTACTGGGATGAACGACCTGAGCATAATAGCATTCCTGCGCATGCGCTAAATTCTTCCATAGGATCCTTGTTGCGCATCTTACTGCGCTACTTGTGTAGTCTCCGTTACAGCAAGGCTGCAACATGTACCAGTACACAACTACTAAAGTGGTCAACATGAGCTTCAGCATACTTTGATGTAAGTGTGTGGAATCACTTCAAAGTCGCATATCCAGATCAATGGATTGGTAGAGGTGGACCAGTACCATGACGAGCACGGGCGCCAGATCTGACACTCCATTATTTTCTGTGGAGTTGTATGTATGAAGAGTATGGTGCATGATACTCCTCCAATGTCAGCGGAGGACCTTATTGCTCGACTCTATGGAGCACTATTGTATCATGTGTATGAGGGTCACCACCGCCGATATAGGTTCTGTAATGACATAGGAGGTACACAGTTTGAAGCCCGTTTGTAATGTAGACAGCTCGATGTTGGGTTTAATGACGAAATGTGAACGTACACCCATCTCACACTCCGATGCACTACAGCGTGCATTTCCGGACGGGGCTTCCTATTTGAAAACCGATCAGTTTGCCGTCCTGCACAACTTACTAAGCGTTGTCGGTGTTTATTAAGACATCCTGTATATGCCTAGGTGGGAGAAACGATCACATAAAAAGAGACGGTGACAGAAAGCAGCAATGCTAGGAGTAATTACCGCACGGTTGCTTCAAACCCGTCCGTCTGCCACTACATTAATGAACACAAAAACAGGTGGAAGAGCAGGAAACAGAAGCCACCTATTAAAGTAAAGACATCCGTCCGACCAACTTCTTATATTAGCTCTCGCTCAGAGACTGTACTACATTCTCTAATAAAACAAAATGAAAAACGCCAGGGCTAATTGCTGCTGCTTTTGATAATTCCGTTTCTTGCTTACCTAGACAAACTTGAGTTGTTCTTTTTTGTGCAACTGAAGCAGTTTTGTTTCATCTGCTTGAGATGGTACTGTTCCTAGGGAAGTAGCCAACCAGACAGGCCAATTTCCTTCTTACTAGTTTAAAGATGATTTCATGCGCTATTTAGCTTATATCCCGAAACTAACCAACGGCTTCCTGATAATTTACGACAGTTGTTGATCATTTACGCCTTCCGGTCAGTATTGCCAATACAAATTCAATTGCTGATTTCATTTTTAAAATTCGCAATTAAATATATCTCCATAGCTTCTTTAACTAAACTATCGCTACAGTGACATTTGTACATTAGTGTGCATAGAAATCATAAGTTATTACCTAACATTAATTTCTTCTTCTCTGCTGGCTCTACAGCTCTTGATGAGCTTTTGGCCTGCTGCAAATCCTCCTCTACAAATATCAATCTTACACACTACTTTTCCACCCTCTAATTCCAACTTTCCCTAAGTCTTCTGTTACATTATCTAGGTATCATATTTTTGGTCTTCCTTTTTACTTTCTCTACTACGTATAGTAAAGTAGAGGAAGTATTGTATTCCATCCAAAAACTCGATGTCCAGATTTCACCGCAAATATATGTACTTGTTCTAAAAACAAGTATTTTAGAAAAAGATCTGTGTGTCTGTAAGTCTGTAAGTCTGTGGGCAGCATAACTCAAAAATGAAAAGTCGGACAAATACCAATGCTGGTATTTAAATATGTCTTTCAAGGATGCAACACTAGGACTTTGAAAAAAAATTCCTCCACCCTAAACTACCCTTAGAAATTGTTTCGAACATTTTAATTTTCTTGAAAATGGCTCCAACGATTATGATTAAAACACCATATACCTGAAACATTTTAATGGCAAACAAAATTTATATTTTCTATCTTCTCTTTATTCTGGATGACTTTTGCATAACTGGTAAACCGTAAGAGATAGACCAGATCTTAATATACAACAAATTTAGATCTTGCTAAAGCACACAATTTATGTCCAAATAAGATTTTTATTTTGGTACAGTGAACAATTTCGGAGATATTCCTTATTTGTGAGAGTTTTGGAAAGCATATGCATAACAAGCTTGACTTCAGCCGAATCCTCTCCCTATCTCTCTTATTCCTATGATAAAAGTCATCAGTCAGCTTTTCTGGCCGTCTCAAAATATGGTAATCTAGAGCTTGTACTTATTCCAGTATAACGCTAACATATAAAGCGCACTGAATCGTCTAGAGTCGGCTTATGCTACCAATGACACAATACTCCTTTGGTTTCTTCAACTGGACAGACTGATAAAGGAATCTGTAGTCACCAAAAAGTGAGGAGGAAACCCAACATTATTCATATAACCCTAGACACGTAGTTTTTTTGGTCAGTATACGATTGTAGTCCGAAGACTGGAAGAACTGTTCATGAATAACGTATTAGCCATGGAAACGATGGAAAAACTGCTTCATAGGGATTTTATAATGAAATTCCATTTTGTTGTGTACCACTAGTTACATTTACCAATCTTGAAAGATATTGTGTCGTATTTTCACTCCAAAAACCAGATATTGGATGTAACACCATCTCTATTTGACATGGCGATGTTGGTGTCTGCAGGATTCCATGGGAGCAAGTTGTGTTTGGCAGCGGGGTAGCAGGAACCTCAGCCACTCATGGACTTATAACGCTGCATTAGACCTAGTCTTTAATTTCTCAAATAACTAATTTAAGTTGCATTACAAAGAGAGCAGTAGCTAGGCCGGTTTGAAGGTTGTCTATATCCTATTTACTATAAGAATAAACTATCCTTCCGCGTTCTACACTGAGCTCCACCTCTAGTACGCTATTGGTTAACATAATATATGCACGTGTGCACGTAAAAAAGAATATAAATACCATCACCGCCAACTGCAGCTCGGGACTCCCTGCCAGCTGGAGCTTATAAACTCCAAACCACGATGGACTGCCTCAAGCACTTCATCCAGTACAAGAAGGACGCCAACCAAACCATGCAGCTCCTGAAGGATGCTGGAGTAGAAAACTTCAGTTTCACCCCCCGGAACGACCAGCCTCTGCGATGTGTCATCAAACGTCTCTCAGTGGATATGGAGGTAGACTACATCAAGGAGGACCTGGAGCAGAAGGGGTACACCGGCGTCCAGGTACGTCAGCTCATTTCCCGCGGCAGGCCTCTGCCAATGTTTCAAGTAAGTCTCGACAGGACCACCACCAACCAAAAAATTCTTCAAGAACGAGAGGTGTGCCATATGATGGTCACCGTGGAGGTCTTGAAAACTAATGCCAACATCACCCAGTGTTATAACTGCCAACAGCTGGGGCACACTTACAGAATGTGTCAGATGACCTGCCGGTGTGTCCTTTGCGGTGGCCTCCACCGCCTTGCTGACTGCCCCCAAAAGGCAAAGCAGGACGCTCAACCCCACTGCGCAAACTGTGGGGAAGCACATCCTGCCAGTTACAGGGGGTGTGAGACGTTCAGAAACGAACGCCATCGCCGTCAACTGGCAACCATAGCCAGGACCACTCCAAGTGCTCAACCAGGGTCCAGACCCGTTCAACACCCGGCCCCGGTTCAACCAGGCGTCTCCTTTGCTGGAGCCACCGGAGGGAAAAAGGTGCCCATGCCACCACCAAATGGTCCCCCTCCACTACCTCAAACCCCACAAACATCCACCGGAGACTTGGGCAGTCTAAGGGAAATCCTAAACCTGTTCAGGGATCTCAAACTCCCAGCTCTCTTAGCAAAACTGCAGCCTTTCCTGATTAAGTTCAGAAGTTTCACAAGCACTATGGAGAAAATAGAAGCCATCATATGCCTCCTCTCAACCCTCCTAGAGTAAATAGCCTATGTAAGGGGAGGTACAACTTTAACTCACGCGCTTCTGTGGAATGCAGATGGCATCCACAGGCAGCAACACGAACTTGAAAACTACCTACCGTAACAAAACTGACGTCGCATTTATCTGTGAAACAAAATTAAGGCAAGAGCACGCTTTTAAGCTCCAGGGCTACCAAATTTTCCGGAATGACAGAATTGGCTGACAGGGGGGAGGGACTGCTGTTTTACTGAGAAACTCAATTGCTCATGCTTCTGTTACGCTACCTGCATTGGCAGCGTTAGAGTGCACGGCTCTTAAAACACGTGTTAATAGTCAAAGGGTGATGCTGGTAGCACTTTGTCGGCCCCCTAACTCCCCAGATTTCATACGTGACCTCGAACAAATCTTCGCTTTAGAGGAGCATGTTATAATTGCAGGAGATTGCAATGCCCGGCACCCCTGGTGGTTTTCACGCCGGCCAAACGCGGCGGCAAATCTCCTGGTTGAACTTATAACTGAGAATGACGAAATTGAGGTACATCTTCCCCCAGAACCCACCTTTTGGGATCGTTCAGGGCACTTTGACCCTAAGATTCTGGACATCGTACTCACGAAAAATGCGACACTGTTAAACAACTTTACTGTGTATCACAGCCTGGACTCCGACCATCTTCCTGTGCATTTCGACATACAGAGTGGTATTTCAGCCGATGTCTCTGGCCCTCGAAAGAGGGCAGACACCGACTGGAATAAGCTCACCATCGAAATGCACGGGATGGCGCAACCCACACTGTCATACTATAGCGAGGCAGACATAGATGTCGCCATTGAAAACTTTACTGCCTCGCTACACACAGCCAAGAGAAGTGCTACCACATACACCACAAGACCACCCGGTTTATGCACGTACCCCGAGGTAGAGCAACTCATTGCGCGGAGACGACGCTGGACAAAACTGTTGCGATACACCCGACAGCCTGAATATAAAGTGCTAGCAAAATGGCTACGCAACGTCATTCGGCAACAAATTAAAATCAACAAAATTGAACAGTGGAAAAACAAAATGCTGAGTACCACCCATTCGGACTCTTCTTTGTGGTAATTACTAAAGGCTTTCAAAGTTTCCACGAGCATTAACTCCGCAACTGAGGCGCTGCACACTCAAGGCGGCCTGCACTTCTCCGAAGAGGAGAAAGCCGAGGTCTTCGCTGACTGTCTCCTAGACAGATTCACCGAAAACCCAGTGACCAACCGTGAAATAGAACGGGAGGTCCAGACATGGGTACAAACCTGGGTGGCGCAGAAGCAAGAGCAACAACTACCCATCATAACACCGCAGGAAGTTTTCAAGCTCATTAGGAAATTGCCTAATGGGAAAGCTGCCGGCCCAGACAAAGTGACTAATGAGGAACTTAAGCATCTCCCGAGAAAAGCTCTGGTGCAACTAACAAAGATATTTAACGCCTGTTTGCCGCAAGGCTATTTCCCCTCTACTTGGAAACGAGCTAAGGTTATCATGCTCCCAAAGCAAGGGAAAAGCACCAGACAACCGCAAAACTACCGCCCCATTAGTCTCTTGTCTACTATTGGTAAATTGCTCGAAAAATGTATCCTTTCTCGACTACAAAAACAAGTCTCGGCAACACATGAACTCTCAAATTCACAGTTTGGCTTTAGAAAAGGACATTCCACTGAACTACAGCTCCTCAGACTAACTGATGACGTAACAGAGCAATTTAACAATGGGGCTTCATCGTTGGCGCTATTTCTGGAAAAAATAGCATTTGACCGGTGCTTGCACAATGGCCTCATTTACAAACTGCACCACAATTTCCCGGCTCTTCGAAATTATCTATACTTGCTGCACAATTTTCTAGAAAAACGGCAGTTTTACGTCCAAGTGGGCCGCTCCTCCTCACGGGAGCGAGTGATGTGGGCTGCCGTCCCACAAGGGGCAATAATATCCCCTTTTCTGTACATATTATTCACTAATGACTTCCCAGTGGACGCCAGATGCAAGGTCGCCATGTATCCTGACAACACTGCAATATACAATCACCATAGAAACTCACGTTTCAGTCTTGCAGAAATGCAACGTTATGTGAACAACTTCCTCTCATGGCAACATGCCTGGAAAATCAAAATTAACCCCGACAAATGCCAGCTGGTTCATTTCTCCAGGCGGCGTCACACTTTGGCAATGGACCTAACGGTCGGTGGTCAAATATTGCACTGCCGTCAGCAGGTTAAATACTTAGGTGTCACCTTGGACCGCACAATGTGTTGGTTCACCCACACAAAAGATAGCGCCCATAAAGGCAGACAGTGGCTAAAGTTGTGAGCCCCCATCTTCCGTAGTAAACAGTTGCGACTGAAGTCAAAACGGATACTATATAGGTCTTTTATTCTTTCGGTGGTCCTGTACGCGTGTGTAGCCTGGGCTAATGCCTCCAAAACTGCCCTGAAACAACTCCAAACCCTCCAAAACCTCTCCCTCAGAAAAATCTTATCTGCTCCACTCCTCACCACTAACCAAACTCTTCACCACGAAACCCAGATGCCGTCCATCCCGGAGGCAATAGAAAAAAGATCAATGGCGACATGGACGCGCATTAGGAATCACGAAAATGACGTGATCGCCAACATTGGCAAAGGCGAGCCGAAGCACCGCAAACATACCAGAATAAAAATGTTCTAGATGCGGCACGGCTCGCCGACAAATGCGCGTCCACGCAACCTCGGTCCGAAACCACACACATGTTCCGGCAGAGGCCCTCGCCTCGGAAAATATTCAGGAGCTGTCCCCTGCCCGCGGAGGAAAACAGCGGGAAAGTGTGTATATGAAGTGTAAATAGTGCAGTGCGCTGGGACGCATATTTCTGGTGTGCCCAGTGAAGGTGTGTGTGTATGTGTGTGTGTGACTGTGTGTGTGGGTGAATGCGCGCGTGTATGTATGCGTGTATATAATTGTAAATATGTATATGTATATATATATATATATATATATATATATATATAAACCAAAAGCTGAACAGAACTTAAAGGACATAAGAAAACTATTTTCGGTGACCATCTATCGGTATGGGTTTTTGCACAAACCGAAAACTATAATTAATTATAAGTAAGCAAATTGTATATAAATGTCAAATATAGCCTGTAAGCTGGGCCCTATGTACCGGCACCAGGCCAATACTTTATAATAAACAAACTGAAACTGAAGCTGAAACTGAAAGCTTGCTGCATCCTCCCTATCAACTATTGCACTTCTTTTATTGCGGCTAATGAATTCAAAGCCTATCTCCTTAGGAAGAGAGTAGAAGCTAGACCTCCTAAAGTTACGCAAATCACTGTTACTATTCAGTGCATGCAACACTTTCTTTATGGTAGGGGATTCGTTTTTGAAAGACTAATCCAGCTGCCTTCACAAACTCATCGCATTACCATAACACTGGCCACTCACGCTTGTGTTTGTTCCCTGGCGCTTTTATGTTCCTGAAGCAGCTTGGTTTTTCACGGGGCTATAAACTACTGATATCGGCACTTCAATAAATTCGGATGTTAGCTTTATCAGATTGCTTATAGCCACAGCAGGAGTATTTCTGCAAAAGCTTATTGAAAATAGTCAATATAGTAACACTTTCACCACTCGTTAAAGGCTTTTCTCGGACGTGTTTAACAAAAATACTTGTATCCGATCTTGCTTCTATTTTGTATGCTAAGATGGCGCTGAGATAACAGGCAAATGTGGTGTTCAAAACAAGGTAACTCAATTTTCTGCGATTAGTGATAAGGTATAAAGTATATTATTGCAATATATTACATTACTGTGTTATTCTATATTATAACAACTAGAGTGGTTTATTGAAAGCAGGTAACGCAAGAAGCTCAATAAACCATGCAACTATATTGTGGAAGAATACAGGTATATTAAAACCCTCCAGCCAATGAGGTTCATTTTCACCACGTGCTCCTGCGTACATCTACTTTATGTTTACAGTAAACAAACATTAGTAGGCGTCGAAAGTTCGGTGAGCCGTTTTGCCTTTTCTTGGAAGCCCATGCAAAGTTTCAATTTAACAAAGTAAGGTTAAAGGCCTTAACAAAACATAAACCGTAGGTTTAAATACCGTAATGCGAGCCGACGAAGTGTTAACCCAAGAAATTTTCACATTCTTTGCACTTGTATGGATGCAAATTCCCACATTTGCCATATGTGGTGGTGCGCTAGTTGCCATAATGAAGACCTGCTGGTGAACCCGTATAACATTTCTGAGTAAACTCGAACTTTGACAGTGAAGGTAATTCATGGGGTTTGGTACAACGTTTCGCAACGCCCATAACTGTATAAGATATGAGCTGATAGGATGGTTCCTTAAAAATAAAAAAGACCGCGTCTTCCCTTTTTCCTTCCAAGTAATCTCCTGTGACATTTTTGACCGACAAGCAGTTCATGGTGTCGTTTGAAAGTGACGACAATTACAGTATTTCGACTACTGTGGAGGGTCATAATATGTCTTTGCACCGTCGTTGTGTGAGACACTGAACGTATGGTACTCAACAGCTTACCGGGTTGACTGCTTCTGTCAATTACTGCGATCTCTACAGCACGTGGCATTTTACACTTAACCACATATCCTATCGATTTCCTCACGTTTGTAGAGGGGGTACACGTCTTTCATGGTCGCAGGTTCCCTGTTATGCTGTATTAGAAATAGTGTTGAGGTTGACCACAGAGGAGCCGTGATGAAAAACCTTCATCCGTACTCGCTGTCGTCATCTTACTACCAGGAGAAAAATAAATGAAATACATCTTAATCATTAGATGTGTTCTCGTCTGAAGCACACGCTTCGAGCTCTGTCTTTCTATTATGTTACTTGGGCGTACTTGACAATATAACAGCTCCGCATCTGGTTGCGCAAAAAGAGCTAGTGCGCTTTCAGACTTACATTTGTTTATTCAAAAAGACTTTTGCTTGGGACCGTCACATAGGCCTCGGCTTACAAGCTACAATTTTCATGGTTTACAATCAACGGCATTTTCTGTATAGTTTGTTTTGTTACTTGGGTAAACGCCATAGGCCTCCTCCCCCCCCCCTCCACACACACACACACACACACACACACACACACACACACACACACACACACACACACACACTGCACTATTTGCATAATATATCTACACTATATTACACAGGGTGGATGGATGCGCAGAGTTGGCGACTCTCTATTCTCGTATGTTTCCAATGTTTTGGCTCGCCTTTCCCAACATTGGATATTGCGAGGTTCTTGTGGCTCTTAATGCGCGCCCATATGAAGAAGGCTCTTCTCAACACTGACTCTTGGGTAGTTGGTAGGTTGCTCGGTTTCTTGCTGTAACTTTTGATTTTAAGTCCATTTGCCGCAGAAGATGGGGGCGCATAACATAAATCGTTGCCTGCCTTTGTTGGTGGTATTTTTAGGTGGGTGGATGTGAGTGAATATGTACTCAATAATGCTGTATAATTACCAAAGGAACCAGGTTGGCAACACTGACTTGGCGTTCTCCGCTCGATTTCTAACAGTTGCCTGGAAGAAGACAAGGAGTGCAGTTGTTATAGCTCTCAAGAGAGAGAGAGACAAAAATGTGTGTATTGTTTAAAAGAACAGCGTCTGTTTAGATTTATTATCCTAATAAATAGAGGGGACTCGTCTTGGTAAGAAAGAAAGGAAATAAACGTTATTTTACACCAATCCTTAGGTCCATTGCCAAAGTGTAATGCCGATTTGAAAAAGGGATGGCTGGCATTTTTTTGGGTTAACTATGGTTTTCCAATGATGGAACCATTGTAAGGCCGATATGAGGATCTTGGTGGTGGTTGTAAACTGCAGTGTCCTCCACATACATACATAGCCATTTTGCTACAGGAAGTTACACTCATCCTTTATTATACAGCAGGGATGCCAATTTGTAACCCGCGGATCATTTTCCTACTTTTCCACACCATCACCGCGTGTTTCGGGTGATCGGACTTCACGGCGACACAGTGTTAAGAGAATAGAAGCTCCTTGGAGGTAGGCAAACCGAACAACAAAACAGGTGGATAGGTTGAACCAGGTGTCTACTGTGCTAGCACCACTGTTCTAGAAACCTCCTCAGAGTTGGAAGGTGAGCCAAAACCATGGAACAGGAACCACAAGGACATAAAATATCCCTGTTGATGACAAAAGAACTAACTGTAGAGATTATAATCTACGAAAATACCAACCCTAGAAAAATAAAGGGGATACCTAGCGAGATGACTCCACAGTGACGCATTTGGGAAGTCGACGGTTCGTTTCCCGTGACGTACCTTCTGACCAATGTGTCTTTTAGGGGTTTCCCCGGGTTGATAGGCGAATACTGGGAGTTTTCTGTCCCTTCATTTCACCTCACTTCTCATTTCACTCATCCTTTCATCTGCTTTATTTTTTCCGGTTCTAACTGTCAACGGGAGTTATGCCGTGCATAACTGGGAATTCGCTCCCTGTAGATCCTCGTCCTCCAGATCGGGGGAAGTCTCCGAGTCCCTGGCTCCTCAGGCGACCTGTGAGCCGTAGGGGGTAAAGCAGCCGCTGTACCAGTCACCACCGGTGATTCAAATGTATAGTAAAGTAAACTGCCCTCTACTGTCGTCTCTTCTCATGTCCGACCACCCTTCGCGTCCTCTCACCTCAACCCTCCCTTCAGGACCACAAACACAAACGACTTCATTGATCGAGGTGCTAAGTCCGAAACTTGTCTATCCCATCTGTATGTCCTAAGAGTGTAGGTTAGAAGCATAGCTGTAACGAATAGTGATGACGGATAATGATATCGACGAGGAAGTCAAGACTCCATGTTTGTAGACCGCAGCGAAATAAATGTAATATTATGTCTAATTTCACATGTCACCTCCCAATGCAAGAGGACATAACCTAGAGGAAATGCAAAATTTATATGTACCCGTAATTGTTCTTCTCACTAACTTTCTTTAAGTCACAACTAATAATGTTATAGTTCGCTATCGTTTACCATTTACCTACACCAGATCCTGATTATTCACTGCGATTTGCTGCATTCTTCTACCTCTGCTGCAATAAGACAAACCCACAAAGTACTATTGTCAGACGTGACGCTTTGAAATAAAATAGAGGTTATACTCGCATACGCACTATTGAAATCTTTTAAACCCCCTGCTGCAAATGAAATCCTGAGTTCTGGCCATTTTACATTATTGGTGCGATACAGGAATGATAAATTTTAGTTGCTACTATAGAAATTTTCATTTTATCAATGTGTTTAGGAATGAGGAAAATATGACAATCTCCTAGGAGAGAGAACTCCGAACTTAAACTCTGGTCCTCCCGGTAGGTGGTTTTGCCATCGGGCTGGTAACCCATCCAAATAAAAATATAATTATCTACTCAAGCAATTGAGAAGAGAAATAGTCGGATGAATCCCAATAAGACGCATATCTCTCGAATTCCAGAAGAAAGACTTGCCAAACAGGCCTTGCGGTACAAACCAGTTGACAGTAGAGAAGTTGGAAGACCACGGAGACGCTAGGAAGATCCCTTCTGAGCCGAAACATGCCTATCGGGCCTAACTTGATGATGATGATAACCTTCATCATCATCATCATCACCAGCATAATCATCGTTAAATAAGTAGCTAAATTGTCTACAAAACTTTAAAACTCAGTAGAATTTAATTAGATTAATTCAGGATTGGGGCGGCACCGTGTCCGAGCGGTTAGAGCGTTCGCCTACCACATAGGTGCATCAGGTTCAATCCCAGGGAACCGCATGTGGCATTCGTGGTGGTCGCGGCGTCAGGTCGGGTTTTCTCCGGGTTCTCCGCTTTCCCCCGCCACTCATTTCACTAATTGCTTCAAATGTCATTATCACCTTTCCAATCTTCGATTTCGCCTGCATTTCATATCACTCTCTTCCTCACTCTCATTCCTGGTGTTTGGCTGACCGCCCGCTTCCAGGTCTTCACTCTGTCCGGTCCACAGGTTCCTCTACTCCCCGACAGGCGTCTGACCCTAGGAAGTGGCTTGTAACTCCTAAGGGGTATAAGTCCTACATAAGGGGAGGATAACCAGGTAAATAAAAAAATACTGCAGTATTTAAACAAGATGTTCGGGAATTAAAAGCAATAAATTAAAAGGCAATAAACTATTAATTGAAATGCATCATCTAAGCAGTTACTCCATTTCAAGCTTTTTCCGGAAATATTTATAAAATCGTCAAAATTATTAAAGGCACTGTAGATGCTCAAACTATTTCCTTGAACATAGATTTTGTTGACAGGCACTAAAGAAGCAAAAATAAAATAATAAATTACTAAAATAGACAACCCGAACTAAGCGAAGTCAAACACTTCCTTCATACGTGGAAGGCAGTATGACACAACAAAACTCAAATATGCGTTTGTATTTGTTTCTTTTCCATCGATGAACAGCTGAAGATTGTGTGCAGTAATCCTCTATAAGTTAAGCTATTTCATTCCTGCCCCAAATAATGGCCAATTCATTATATTTTAAGGAATATTGTTTTTGAACCTATCACGGTATTGTTCAGCTGAATGCTTATCGAAATGGCTTTATTGCCATCACCTTTGAATGATAAAGACACCTCCTCCTTTTTAATGCTCTGAAGAGGTCGGAATGTCATCTGGCACTGACGCAGCGCTAGGATGCTATAAGCATCAATATAAGGAAATCAAACGGAGAACAGTACAACGCACTGTGACAACAATCTGGAAAAATCACTAACTATAATCCTTGTTTCTGTAAAGAAAGCCATAATCTATAATAGATGTATTCTTGGAATCATAGTGAGAGAAAAGAACAACAAAACAGGATCATGCGATTCTAACTTGTTTTCGAAAACAACGCCACTTACATTGTAAATAAATATAAATATTTTATAACGGTATTGTTACCGAGTGCGATGGCTGAAGCGGTAACGCCAGTAGCACGCATTCGGGAGATCGCGGATTCGATCACCATGGCCGCGCACTCTGACATGGGTTTTTTCGTGGTTTCCCCATGTCACCTAGGCAAATGCTGGGGTGCTTTCCCTTCTTCTCCATCGTTCCTTTCCCTTCCTTTCTCAGTTCCTTTCATTGTCATCTTTCAGGTTCGGTTGGTAGAGCGGTTGGTACTGGCGTTAGCGGGCAGATGGCATAGTTGCATGCTCCCTGGCTCTCCTTGGAAGTCGGTGTCTGCCGGGGCCGCTAGGGTCGCCTTGTCGCCCTCTCCCTGGGTGGATGGTATGCCTTCGGGTGTGTGCCGAGTGTCACTATCTGGAACTGTTAGGGAGTTCTAAATGTGTCTGGTGGCTTCGCTGGCTCCGCTTTCGGACGTGCCTTCCGGTCTCACTTCGCTTCATCCCTTCTTCCTGTGGGGGGGAGGGTGGTAGCCCACATAAGATCCACATCGGGATCGCAGTGGGTGAGGTGTCCCCCCTCCGTCACACACACAGTCACATACAGTATTGTTATAATAATTATTTTGGGTAAATTGCGTCATTTTATTCGTGAAATTGTTTTAGCAAACGCCACTGTTGATTTTCAATCAATAATGAACTCTCCAATCACGAAAATTTATCGATGATTTTAAAAGCACTCGTGGCATTGCTACAGATAATAGCCCACTTCCGTTGGAGCAGTATTATATTCAAGAATTCCCAAGATCGTATCTGGATTGGAGCGAGTCAGGCTGTTTCCGGGGATTTCCTTTACCCTCGGAAGACGAATGTCGAGCAGCTCTACAATACGTAGACTAGAACTCATTTGGGCATGAACTCATTATTTAATTCATTCACTATCCGATTTAAGTGCCATTAAACTTGCTACCCCACAAGAAAGCAAGAAAGCAAAAACAAGCAAACCATTAAGCGTTAACTTAACGATATGTAATGTCAAAGAGTTTTACAACTGAGAAAATCAAAAGAATTGCTGGGAAAAATATACTTTCATGGCGATCGGTTGAATGATATGGAAATTGATGCATTGCAACGGCATCTAGTGGTGAGTTACAGTAAAATGGATAGCATTAAAACCTACATGAAAATTAGACTTAGATGTGCCAATTTTCATAGTAGTCGGTCAGTCGGTGTTGGATTTTATCAGTTTATACATATATACTAACATCCATTTTATTGGGATAACATCCATTTTATTGGGAATAATCTTGGCTGGAGGATTGCCACCTCCAGCCGGGAATCGAACCCGCTACCCCTCCAACAGACACAGGTACTCTGCGAACTGAGTTTTGAAGCCAGCTAAAGAGTGATTTATTCAAATTCTAATGAGCAATTTAGCTATTGTTAGCAAGGCTAATGATTAAGGCCGTGAAGCGGATGGTGATAGTAATAAGCTCAAAAGGCATGCATATTTAGAAGCATATGATGAGCATGAAAGTATTAAGTACAATTGTAATCAGTTAGTGGTCAGGTACTTACAGTTTCTTCACCAGCGCATGGTCCCTTTGAGGAAAGCAACGAGTGACTACGTCAGTAAACAATTCTAATATCTGAAGCAGCAGTTTCTAATCGCGCTTACGATAATGTTGTCAGTCTTGGAATGAGTATTCACGCTAGATCAAAGCAAAGAAGTCACTCAAAGAAACTTAAATGTTATTTTTAGTTCATTTTCAACATGTTTAGTTCATTTAGCTTATAAAACTTAAACAATATTACATAAACCTTTTTCCAGATTGATTCATGGCCCTTACAAACTGTTAAGAAGGCTTGCCCTGGTCTGAAGCGGTGGCAGAACACCATCTTCACTGCCTACCAATTTCTCATTCTGTATATTTTTTTGTCCCATCTCCAGTTTCTTAGAGGCTAAATCCTTCTTTTATAGTGGGAATTTCGGTCACGACTATCCCATCCACACAGAAAACATGCATATTTCGTGTTGCCTTGTTGCATACCCAATATCATGGCAACTATTTTCAAATCACCATATATTACTCACCTATGTTCTTCATAATTAATTATAGCACATTTTACTAAACATCATAAGATTCTTTAGTCATAATGGCATATTCAGCTGAAACAGAAGGCATTGCATTTTCACTGTGGAGGAGGAAAAAGCTGTGATATGCTTGGATTTCTAAATTCAGAATAAAATCGCCCATAAATGGTTCCACGCACTAGCGGTGCCCAACGACAGTTGCATCCTGATTGGCAGCCGTTGAGGAGTACAAATTGCTACTACCTCTCAATCTCATTGTCATCCGCCACCCTGCCAAACCCCACATCCTGTCATGAAAGTGGTTAAGCCCTAACAGGGCAGGTATGCGTATGACACACCTTGGACCGCTCTCAGCCTGCCAACAGTCCCTTTACACTGTATCTGTAACCATTTATGAAAAGTGTCAACTTCTGTGATTTATACTTGAAGTTCAAGGCACTCATGAGGCCACAAATATAACTGCAGGAATGGTAACATCTGAATATTGAAATTGAAATATAAAATTGATCATTGCCAACTGCTTTGAGGCAAATATCACCAACTTTATCATACTTAAAAGTATCAGTTAAAGTAGTCACCCATCCCCTCATAATTAAAAAATCTGATGTGTTGCACTCACATGACTTTCTCTCCTCTTGTACTAACCATTCTTACAAACTCTTATTCCTATATCTTCTTCGTGTTTGTTGTACAAATTATCTTATTGCTTATTTCCTTGTAAGTGCAAAGGGAATATTAGAATACAGTAGGGTTTGTGCGATAGTCAAATCTTTAAAACCTTTTAGATTCCGTTCTCTTTGCACAATAAACATATAAAAAATGAACAACGATGTTCCATTTCACGAAAGTTTTAGGTTTTCCGAAACTCACACACATAACAAGGAATATCTCCGAAGTGGTTCACCCTACAAGAAAATTTATTGAGACATAAATTGTGTATTTTAGCAAGACCTTCATTTGTTGTATAGTATGATTTGGTCTATCTCTAACGGTTTACCAGTTATGCAAAAGTCGTACAGAGTAAATACGACTACAGGGTCTATAGCCAGAAAATTCAAGATATACATTTCATTTGTCATAAAAATATCTCAAACATATGACATTTTAATCAAAATCGTTAGAGCCATTTTCAAGAAAATCAACATTTTCGAAAAAATCTTCCATGTAAAGGGTAGTTTAGGGTGAGGCTATTTTCTTCAAAATCTTCTTGTCGCATCCTTGAAAGACATTAAACTTAAATACCAACTTTAGTTCTTAACCGACTTTGCGATTTTGAGTTATGCTGTCCACAGACAGACACACAGACTGACACACACACAGACACACGCACACGGACCTTTTTCTAAAAATGCCCTTTTTTTTCATTCAGGGGGTCTCAAAACATATATTTCCGGTGAAATCTAGACATCGAATTTTTGGGTGGAATACAATACTTCCCCTACTTACCAGTAGAGAAAGTAAAAACTGCACATGGTAGCGAATTTCTGATTTCAGATTTAAACTTATCACATGAAGATCCTTTGGAAACACATATTTCCATGTGAGAAAAACGACCCTTGTAGAACAGTGTAATTAACTGAAGCAGAAAAGCTGCAGAATTCCTATTTGTCTCTTCAGTACTAAAATAGGAGTATTATTTTTTGCTTGTTTAAAACTGTCTCAATGAGTAATTTTACTTGAGTTGTTAGTTCCATCTTGGGGAGAGGTGCACGAACAATACTAGGAAATGCGACAAAATTAAAGAGCAGCACCTTTTTGTTGCACGCAATGGGCCCGTGATAACGCAGAGCTTTGAAAAAGGGCAAGGGAGTGTCTGTGTTGTAGCGCGCATGTAATTTAGTTTCCCCAGAACATTGATTTGAGGGACTTTGTGCTACACCTGGAGTGGTGCTCTGTGGGGCAGATTAAAGATAAGGTGAAGGCCTGGCTTCATCTGCTACTTACTACAACCCAACGTTTCCGCCTTGAAAATTAAAATACTAGTTAGTATCAAGGGTTCAAATCCCGGCCGGGGGAAAGAAAATTGTGTTTTTATTTATGGACACTCCTTAACCGCAATGACTCTCAGCGCCCCATTCCATACAGGACATGAAACTTAATTTTGCTTAGAGCCCTCCTTATCAGGCTTGAGGTTCCTTTACATGCAATTAATCTATGACAGGGACCTCCGGCTTTACTTCCCTACCAAAGAAAGCCATGCTAAAGATTTTTACGCCCAAAAAATCCTTCGCCCCCCACCTGATTTGAATCATCGTTTAAGTTGTCAGTTTTGTCACTTTTTGCTACTCGAGGACCAAGAATGCGACGATCTTAAAACAGCATTCGCAAAAATGCTACAGCAATCTGCCACAGATACAAAGATAGTGATCATAATAACATTTCAAGTCTCAAGTCTCAACAATCTGTCAAAAAACAAACGATTTGTCACTTTTCCAGCTCATTTCTGATCTGTTCTGCGTGGTTCATTTGTTCTTGTCAAATGTACACTGTGCATGGGAGTGCTTTTACTTCCTCTATTAAGTATAGTAAGTAGAAGTATTGTATTGGATCCAAAAATTCGATGTCAAGATTTCAACGGAAATATATACTTTGAAGCCCCCTAAATTAAAAAAAAAAAAAAAAAAAAAAAAAAAAAAAAAAAAACACTTTTAGAAAAAGGTCTGCGTGTAGTGTGTGTGTATATATATGTGTGTGTACGCGCACGCGCGCACGCGTGTGTGTGTGTATGTATGTCTGTGGACAGCGTCACTCAAAAACGAAAAGTCAGTTAAATACCAAAGTTGGTATTTACGTTTAATAACCTTCAAGGATGCGACTTTGAAGAAAATTCTCCTACCTTAAACTACTCCTTATATGGAAAGTTTTTCCAAAATCCTGATTTACTCAAAAATGGCTAACGATTCTGATTAAAATGCCATATGTTTAAGATATTTTATGGAAAATCAAACGTAGTCCTGTTTACTCTGGATGACCTTTACATAACTGGCAAACCGTAAGAGATAGAGCAAATCTTACTGTACAAAAATGTAACGCACAATTGATATTCAAATACTTTTGTTTTTGAGTGAACCATTTCGGAGATATTCCTTATTATTGGTATGAGTTTTGCAATACTTCGGTTTTTCTCAAATGGAAGGTCGTTATTCATTTTTTATCTCTTGGAAAAGAGAACGGAATTTCAAAGACTTCATATAGCTACCAGCTTTAGAAGATTTGACTAACGCTCAAAGCCTACTGTATACCTATATTCCCCTTACAAGAAAGTTAGGAATAAGATAATTTCTACAAATGTTTATCTCAATTAACGTAAATCAGATATAGGAATGAGAGTTTATAAGAATAGTTGATACAGGAGTAGGGAAGGTCATGTGAGTACAACACATCAGATTTTTTAAAATGTGATGGATAAATTTGTTTTAAGGAAATAGCGGAAGCACTGTAGTGCAGGTATTCAATGGAGTGTGTCGATCTCCATGTGTAAACCTTAATTTTAAAAAAAATAATAAAATTTCGTTTTACAAATCACTGTCAGCTGCAATTCAATATACTATCGCGCCGGCCGTAAGCCCGAGGCGGCTAGTAAGATTTGCCGGTCGGGGCCTGAGCTTTCTCGGCAGTAGGAGCGAGCTGGAGGCGCTGACTTGCCTTAATGACCCGTCCTCCAGTGGGACAGTAGGCCACACGGAAACGACAGCTATTGTATGTTATTTTCCGTCTAGAGTGCTTCTCCTATTTCACTCCAGAGCATTCCACTTCCAGAACTCTCGCATTGTATGGGGGCCACTATATAAGGGACCCACTCGTTCCCAGAAAGTAAGTAGTTCCAGTCGTTCTTATAGTGAAGTATTGGAGTCAGTAAAACGTTTACGAAGCGTTCAGTGGACAGTGCCTTTGAATCGCGCCAAGTGCAGTTGAGTGCGAGTTGTAATCTGACAGTTCTTTATTATGATTCGATTCCATGATTGTTCTTTTGCTCTGAGTTTCTGCAAAAATGATCTAAGTGTAACGTTAGCACTACGCTGAATAGAAGGCAATGAAGTGTGATTAGCAGTAACTGGTGTTTTCTCATTTGTTACAATATATATCTGTCTTACAACCGTTATTAATAGTATACTTTATAAAATGTTCTACTAGTAGACTTTTGCACAAACGTATCATATTCTCTATAAATTTTAATTTTAATGTGTACATTTTTGCGACATTCTTTTATTTTCTAGCTTAAACCCTGGTTTGAACCCGAGGTTCTCGGGAATTACAGACTGACACCCTTAAACTACGGAGGGCACACATGCGTGCGTGTGTGTGTTTGTGTGTGTGTGTGTGTGTGTGTGTGTGTGTGTGTGTGTGTGTGTGTGTGTGTGTGTGTGTGTGTGTGTGTGAAAGAGAGAGTGTGAGTGAGAGCGAGAGGGGGAAGTAGGGAAAATGCAGCCTGATTCAGAAATAATTGTAGAAATTTTGGGGACAGGTTTCTTACACGTAAACAAGATAAAAGTCTCGTAAACATATCGCAAAATGCTTCGTTTTCGAGTTGTCAATTTATTAATAAAATTTTACGTTCAATGAGCTTCCAGATCCAACTCACAACTTCATTTATGTATGTATAAGGGGCGTTCGGAAATTATTTACAATAACAGTGTTTTAAACCTTATTTATTAATAAAAATGATTCAATGTACATGGAATGTTTCAATATACTCCCCACCAACGTCAGTGCTCTACCGTCACTTTCCTGCGAACTCCATTATTGCGTCATGGAACTATTGTTTGGGGGTACCACGCAACCACTCGTGGACAGCTGCCTGCAATTCCTTATTGTTACAGCGCTTCTTTCATGTTATGGAACAAGGACTTTCTTCTCAGGCGTATGATAGTGATTCGTCACCAATTTCTCCAAAACATCTGTATATTCATTTCCCATTTCTAATAGTCCACAACGCACTTCAACTCTGGGCCTGTGTAAGGTCCCAATGTGCACACACCTTTCTGACTCCTTCCCTCCACAAAGCCATGCTGTTCATCTTTGTCCATGACAGTCACCCTCCGACATGTCCATGGCTTTCTCTACCTAACAACAAACATGCGCTGTTCTTTCATTCTGTTCACAACTATCACCTAGTTACTGCGTGGTGTACTACATCATACTAAACTAATTAACGTTGACATTTTGTGGTAGTGCTGTTGTTCTAGAAACACTTTAAACAAATGTTTTTAAGAAAGATAATGAATTTAATCAGTTTTTCGTTAATAATAATAATAATAATAATAATAATAATAATAATAATAATAATAATAATAATAATAATAATAATAATAATAATAATAATAATAATAATAATAATAATAATAATAATAATAATAATAATAATAATAATAATAATAATAATAATAATAATAATAATAATAATAATAATAATAATAATAATAAAGTTATAAGTATAACACTAGACTATTTCAAATCGAATAGGAGAAAGGTTTATTTATTTTGGATGTACAGTTTCTCCATTGACAAATTTTTCTTCTTCGCATTTTTATTATTATTATTATTATTATTATTATTATTATTATTATTATTATTATTATTATTATTATTATTATTATTATTATTATTATTATTATTATTATTATTATTATTATTATTATTATTATTATTATTATTATTATTATTATTATTATTATTTTTATTATTATTATTATTATTATTATTATTATTATTATTATTATTATTATTATTATTATTATTATTATTATTATTATTATTATTATTATTATTATTATTATTATTATTATTATTATTATTATTATTATTATTATTATTATTATTATTATTATTATTATTATTATTATTATTATTATTATTATTATTATTATTATTATTATTATTTATTGGTATTAGTGTTATTGTTATTATTAAGATTATAAACGTGTGATGTAAGGAAAGGCCCAGAAAGTTGGTGGAAAAGATAATTTTGTGTGTGTGTGTGTGTGTGTGTGTGTGTGTGTGTGTGTGTGTGTGTGTGTGTGTGTGTGTGTGTGTGTGTGTAAGCGTTGCCTAATATTGTGTAAGACATCGTTTATAATAATATGTCATGTTGATTGTATTTTACTCCGCGAAATATTTTTGCAGGCGTATTTATGTCACATTCCTATCTTCAGTGATCTAGAACCCAATTAATAACCTTTGATGATAGTTTCTTCTGCTGGAACAGGAAAGTTCAGCATTACAGCTATCAAACTCGTGAGACAGGTAAACCACTTGAGACGGCTCTGGCCTAGACTGACTACTCGATAACCTTTGCCCCTTCCGTCTCCACGGCGAGTCCCACGTACGTCGGAAAAATTTGGTAGCGGCTGTACCTATTAGTCTATCGTTTCAATTGTGTGCATGCTACACAGTCAGGAAGTACTTTAGAGGGTGCGACGTGCCCAAGCGTATCTAGATGCAAGAGGAGGAAATTTTGAGCGTCTAGTGAGAGTTTATATGTTGAACAGTTCCTAACAAGCTGACAATGTCAAAATAGTACTTTATACAAAGAGTAATTTTCATGCGAACAATTTAATTGTCATTATAGTCAAGTGTATAGACTACATATGCTCGAGAATGTATCTAACTTCAAAATATTTATACACTATTTTTAAATATTCGAAACTTTCCTAAGTCAATAAGCGCATTGACCCTACCTTCACAGTGAAACAGCTGGCAGGGTTGTCATATGTGCGAAGACGCGAAAACATTGATTTTATTTTAATTTCGACCTTAAAAAAATATTGAGTTCACAAGGTCGATGGTTTCATATTTCGTGACAATTCTTCGAAGTACACCACCAGTACACCTGAAAATGGTGTGCATTTTGATTTTCATCAGTCCATGAATTATGCCTTTTTCGCACATGTTTCTTGATTTTTGTGGCAATAAGTCGTTAATCACATCGTGTGCCTTTGCAGAAACTTCGGGCGATGTAAGTTGCATCTCACTGTCACTCAATTCCAACATTTTTCTACTTTTTGTAATCACGCGCCAGTTGTCCTTCGATTGAACGTACGAGAATAATTGCTAGTTGCGCTTTCTTTTGATTAGTGGAAGCCTTTACTTTAATGGAGAGGTGCACTTTAATGAGGTCGATTAAAGTGCAGCCACCAGACATACAATTACCATATTATGCTCGAGAATAAGATAAATTAATGTCACCTTAAAATTATTTCGTTAATACCATCTTAAAGTTTAATAAATCGTAAATGAAATACTTTTAGACACATATTTACGGGAACTTGGTTTCTTGTTTTTTTTTAATGTTTTATTTATTTATTTATTTATTTATTTATTTATTTATTTATTTATTTATTTATTTATTTATTTATTTATTTATTTATTTATTTATTTATTTATTTATTTATTTATTTATTTATTTATTTATTTATTTATTTATTTATTTATTTATTTATTTATTTATTTATTTATTTATTTATTTATTTATTTATTTATTTATTTATTTATTTATTTATTTATTTATTTATTTATTTATTTATTTATTTATTTATTTATTTATTTATTTATTTATTTATTTATTTATTTATTTATTTATTTATTTATTTATTTATTTATTTATTTATTTATTTATTTATTTATTTATTTATTTATTTATTTATTTATTTATTTATTTATTTATTTATTTATTTATTTATTTATTTATTTATTTATTTATTTATTTATTTATTTATTTATTTATTTATTTATTTATTTATTTATTTATTTATTTATTTATTTATTTATTTATTTATTTATTTATTTATTTATTTATTTATTTATTTATTTATTTATTTATTTATTTATTTATTTATTTATTTATTTATTTATTTATTTATTTATTTATTTATTTATTTATTTATTTATTTATTTATTTATTTATTTATTTATTTATTTATTTATTTATTTATTTATTTATTTATTTATTTATTTATTTATTTATTTATTTATTTATTTATTTATTTATTTATTTATTTATTTATTTATTTATTTATTTATTTATTTATTTATTTAACAATTAAGTCATATCGCGACTATACATAATACAGCGGTACAAATAAACTTGTTACAATTATTTAACCAAAATCATGAAAATACTAATCAACAAATCAGTACAACAAAAATATCCTTCATATTATATTTTCGTATGTAAGTCTGTACTTTTGAGAAATGATAATACCCTTCTTCAGTTGGATGGCGTGTTCAGAATGGTGGATAAGTCTCCAGTGATGTGGTGAAGCTGTCGTTGTATAGCGTATTGCTTGCATTCTGTGAGATGTTTTACTGTGCGGTGGGTGTTGCAGACTTCACATTGTGGTGGCTGGCCTTTGCTGAGGAGGTATGAGTGGGTTAACCTTGTATGACCAATGCGGAGACGTGAGATAATCACCTGCTCTTTCCTGCTAAGAGAATAGACAGGGGAAGAATTAGTGTCTTCTTTCCTTACCATGTGTAGTTTTTCTGGAGGGGATTGATTCCAGGCCTGTTTCCATCTTGTTTTTATTAGTCTGGAGAAGTACTTTGTAATATCACGATAAGGTACTGCTTGCTGTTCATGTGTGTCTGTTAGCCAACTTGCTTCTTTAGCAGCTTTGTCCACTTCTTCATTGCCCTTAATGCCGCAGTGTGAAGGGACCCAAATGAAAGTAACTATTTTCTTTTTATTTAGAGCAAAGGAATAAAGACTGTGGATATCTTGAAGCAGTTGGAGGTCAGTTGAACGATCTCTGAGACTTTGGAGAGAGCTTAATGAATCAGAAATTATAAGAAATTTACTCTCACTAGATTGGATGATGTATGTTAAAGCTTGCTTAAGTGCAGAAAGTTAGCAGGAGAATATGGAATAATATTTAGGGAGTTTCAGCTGAAGTTTCTTATCTGGGGTAACTACGGCACATCCATTGTCGCTGTCCGTTTTGGAACCATCAGTGTAGATAAATGTATGGTTAGGGTAGGCATTTTTTATTTCTTTAAACAGCTGTTTATAGCAAGATGCATCTATATGAGATTTATGGTAAGCTGTAATATTCAAATTTAGTTGAGCAGCTGGTATTCTCCAAGGTGGTAGACAATGAAACTTTCTTGGCATTATGGCAGGAACTTCTATGTTATGTTCTTCAATTCATTTGCTTATTTTAGATTTAAACGACTTTTCTTTTTGTGAATTAGCCTGTAAACGTTGGTTGGACGTTTCTGGGAGGACGTACTGGTATATCATTGATTCGGGTCTTGCTAAAGTTTTAAGAGCGAATTTTAGGCTCAGATCTGTTCTGCGGACGTTCAATGGTGGCTCGTCGGTTTCCATTGTTAAAGCAGAAACAGGGCTGGTTCTGTAAGCTCCCAAGGATATTCTTAGAGCTGTTGTTTGAATTGTATCTAGTTTCTTTAAAACTGAAGATTTAGCTGTATTGTAGATCTGAGCTCCATAGTCGAGTTTACTTCTAATGAGAGCTTGATACGTTCGTATGAGGGTACTGAGATCAAAACCCCAGCTTTTGCAGCTTAGAGTTTTTAATACATTTAATCTTCTGAGGCATTCATTTCTCATATCATCAATGTGATGTTTCCAGTTTAGAGTTACATAAAACGTTAAACCTACAATTTTGATAGCCTTCACTGAGTCGATTAGCTTGTTATCCACGCAGATTGTGGGGTTTGAGACTTTACATGGTGATTTGGAGAAGCATATGCATTTGGATTTATGATATGACAAGTTAAGACCAGCATGATTAGTCCAAGTGTGCAGATTTTCCAGTGTTTCTTGAAGTGCTGCAGTAGTAAAGGGGTTTTTCCCCTTACAAAAGATAGTTAGATCATCTGCAAATAGTATACCTTTTACAGGTGGTGTAATACTGCTTACTATACTGTTGATAGCTATGAGAAATAGTGTGACACTGATTACTGATCCCTGTGGAACACCTCTATTAATGCATTCTTCTTTTGACATGGTTCCTTTGTAGCGAACTTTAATTTTCCATTCCTGAAGGAAGTTGTCAAAGTGATACAAATTACCACGGATACCGATGTTACCAATTGTTTTGAGTATGTAAGCTCGTGAAATTTTATCATACGCTTTTTCTATATCTAGGCTTATTGCCATTAGATGTTGTTTCTGTGTAAATGCAGCTTTTATTTCTGAATCTAGTATTTAAAGATGGTCAGTGGTGGATCGAAACTGGCGGAAACCATTTTGAATTTCGGTGAAGAACTGCATTTTCTCTAGTTTCCAACGCAATCGGTTATTTATAATTTTTTCAAGTATTTTACACATAGAGCAGGTGAGGGCTATAGGTCTGAAACTTTCAGGTTGAAGTAAGATCTTTGTTTGGTTTGGGGATGGGTACTATAGTTGCTGTGTGCCACTATTTAGGAAAAGTTCTTGAGTTCCATATATAATTAAGGATTTCGTGAAAGTAAACCAGTCCATAGCAAACCTCGCATTTCGTTAAATTTGATAATTCCAGTTATAATTGCGCTATATAAACTACCAGTGTTAAGCTATTAAGCTTTATTTGGTGCACTACTATAATATTTAGTGTACTTATTAGGCATAATTCAATCTACTATAATATTTAGTGTACTTATTAGGCATAATTCCATCTACTGTGAAATACGGAACTTAAAATTACAATGTTTGTTTCCATTCACATTTTGCGCTTTTAGTGTAATTGTAATGAGAACGGTAAACCAAAAGCCTGATACACCAAGTAGTGGTACCAGAAAGGCCAGAAGAGCCAAGAGGGCGACATCAGAACCCAGAGAGGTTCAGAGGTCACCAGTTAATATGGCGGTTGGAGATATAGAGAAGCCCAAGGTTAACTTGGCGTTAGCAAACAATCTGGTTACAACGGATGTCACTCAAGAAGACAACCAAAACCGAGAAGTAGCACCATCTGTATCTGATACCTCTTCAACTGACCAGCAGCATAGAGTGACACAAGAAGCAGCTGACAATCACCAGATTAGTGGAATGATAAACAAGAAGGCGAGATCGATATCCAAGAAGACTAGGAAGGAAGTGTTGAATGTTGTGATGGATACCACGGCCCCATCCGAGGACCATTTACCTTCTGTGGAAAATTATAAAATGGATGCACACCATCTGTTAGGGCTGGAGGAGGTCCTTCACCAATGTGACAAACTGTCTAAAGGTCAAAAATTGCAACTTAGGATGAGCTTTTATAAGATTATAGAAGATTATCATCTCCTTCAAGGAAAAACTCTAGAGTTGGAACAAGAAAACCAACGATTACGAGAGGAGAACATCAGGTTTAAAACATCACCCGTCACACAGCCTCCTTCCTATGCAATGATGGCAGCAAAGCCACCAGAGGGTAATAGAAGGGAGACTGTAATTGAGAGGACCCTGGCATCCCAAAGCGGCGTGGTACTTTGCACTTCGAAGGCAGATGATACGGCAGAGCAACTACAGAGGCGGATAACTGAAGCTATTCATCCTGCAAAGGATCAGATCCGGATAAAGGTCATCAAGAAGTCCGGAAGTGGGAAAGTACTAATTCGTAAGGAGAATGAGGAAGATGTGGAGAAACTCTTGATTCACCCCAAGCTTCAGGAGATGGTTACTGTTGAAAGACCTAGAAAGTGGAGACCACGGGTAATTGTGTATGACGTTCCCAGATGGATCACACAGGAGAAACTCCAAAATTTGACCCGTGAGCAGAATTTCCCTGATTACGATCAGGAGCATTTCCAGAGTGAGTTTGAACCCAAATTCCTCACCGGTCCTAGGAAGAAATCGACAGTCCATCATGTTGTAGAGGTTGCCCCCGAAATGCGGAAAGAGATTCTAAGAAAGGGACGACTCTATTTAGACTTTGGGTCATACACGGCAAAAGCCTATATGGTGGTACCACGCTGTCACCGTTGTCAGGACTTAGGGCACGTCCTTAAAAAATGCCCCGTGGACAAACAGGTCTGTGGCCATTGTGGCGAAGAAGACCACCTCAGGAGGGACTGCCTGAAAAGAAGGCAAGTGGAGATCTGTGTTGTGTGCAATGCACGTAACAAACACTCCTGTGGAAATCCTAATGGAAGAAACTGTGCCACATACAAAGCGTTGCTGGATCGTCTCATCCTAAGAACAGACTATGGCCAATAGCACCAACAACCATAGGAGAGAGGACAATTTAAATATACTACAAATAAATGCTGCCAGGAGTCGCCTAGTAATGCAAGAATTACGTCGACTTGCAGAAGAAAAACACATTGATATCTTGTGTATTCAGGAACCCTATGTTATCAATGGTATAGTTCCCTACATGCCGGTGTCATCCAGGACAGTTTTGACTGGTGCGGCTCCTATGGTGGCAATAGTGGTCTTCAACAGGGCCATACGTCTTATTAAGTTGCAACAATTCAACGACACCCACATGGCTTGTGTGGAGCTAATACAGGGGCCTTCACATTGGACTGGTGAATGCATACTTTCAACCCAGTCAGGAGATTGAACCTCATTTGCAAAAACTGGAATCAGTTCACCAACATCTTGCACTACTACCCACAATCTACACAATAGATGCAAACGCCAAATCGCCCCAGTGGTATAGCCGCTGTCGGGATGAACGAGGCAGTAGACTGGAGGAAACCTTAATGAGTCTGGGATTGCGGATTTCCAACCAACCTCACAACCCGCCAACTTATGTGGGGTGGATAGGGGTGTCAGTGAACATAGATGTCACGCTTACTAATTGTCAGGCCGAGAACCTTTTAAGGAACTGGAAGGTGGCTGACCAGCAAACCACGAGTGACCACAATGTCATATTTTTTCAACTATACAAGGCGCAAATCACTAACCAACAAAAGGTAACCTGAAGGTACAATTATAGGAAGGCCAACTGGAGTAGATTGAGAGCTACATTAACTGTGCCTAATTGGATGTCACAAGGAGTGAATATTCAAACAGCGGCTAATAACATTAAAAAGGTCATCAGGAGCAGCATGGATGCCGCCATACCTATAATCAGTGCTAGTTCGCATAAGCAGAATGCCCCATGGAATGATCGTTTACAAAGGTTTCGACGTAATGCTCGGCATTCTAGGAAACGATACCAGAAGGCAAGAACTCCACAGGAGCGTGAGACGTGGCTCCTAATTTATAGGCGCAGGAAAGAGGCCTATGCAAAACAACTCACACAGACTAGGCACAGCTGTTGGAAGCGGTTTACAGAGGATTGTCTACAACGGGATCCATGGGGTGTACCGTACAGAGGTGATATCCCCTGCACGCTTCTTCGACAGGACGGTACAAGCACGAAGAACTGGAGTGAAACCATGGATCTTCTCCTGGACACATTGGTTCCCCAAGACGACGAACGGCAAGATAGTCAGACGCAAAAAGAAGTGAGGCTGCAAATGGCATGTGAATATCGTACAGAGGGAACATGTGATCCTTTCATAGAGGAGGAGATCCTCATTTACATTGACCAACTAAAGAACAGAAAAGCTCCTGGCCCAGATAGAATTGGCAATGAGGTACTGAAAGCCCTTGCTAACCTCGTAACACCTTATTTGTGCAATCTTTTAAATGAATGCCTGAGATTGGGCAAAATGCCAGAGAATTGGAAAGAGGCGAATTTGGTTATTCTTAAGAAGGCTCCTAGAGAACCCGGCTCATACAGGCCTATTGCGCTTCTAAATGGTATGAGCAAGTTACTGGAAAAGCTCATATGCAGTAGGCTCCAGACAATTAGGGAAACAGCAGGTCTTACATTAACCCAATTTGGTTTCCGAAGAGGAAGATCTTGTGAGGATGCTATAAATCATACCATCAATATAGTGGAGGAAGCTGACACCAAGTATGTGTTGGGTATTTTCATTGATATTGAAGGGGCTTTGAACAATCTATGGTGGCCCGCCCTATTTGCTGAACTTCGTAGTATGAACTTCCCTGGGAACCTGTATCTGCTCCTTCGTGATTACTGCTATGGTCGAAAGATAACTTTACGCGATTTTAAGATCTCGAGAGCAGTATCCAAAGGCTGTCCACAGGGTTCAGTATGCGGGCCTGTGCTGTGGAATATCGGGCTTGAACCGATACTACATGAACTAAATCGGACTGCAGCAATCAGTGGGCACACTGCATATGCAGATGATGTTGCCATCATCATTACTGGTAATTCTAGAACAGTATTAGAACGTCGTGCTGCAGATTCCCTGGATGTCTTTCACCGGGAATGTATGGAGCGCAAGCTGACAATCTCCCCGGTAAAGACTAAATATGTACTTTTGAAAGGCAAGCTAAAAAGAGATCCAGCGATATCCCTTAATGGAATAAGAATACAAAGGCGTCACCACACAAGACATCTGGGTGTTAACTTGAAAAAGGGCCTGTTGTTTAGGCAGCATATAAGTGAAACAGCAAAAAAGACACTTGCCATAATGGGTAAACTTGGGCGTCTAGCACGCAACTTTGGGACAATCCCTTATGGAGCTATTCGCTTATATAATAATGCAATCCTGGCTTCTGTGATGGGCCATGCTGCAAGTACCTGGGCACATAGACTGTATTTAGTGACTGCCAAGCGAAGTGCGCAGCCTTCAACGAAAAACACTGATTTGCTTGAGTGGGGTTTTTTCAACAACCCCAACAGATGCCCTATTAGTCACCTTAGGTATCCTACCGCCCGACTTGGAAATTAGAAGACGTGCCGCCTGCTACTGGCTTCGCCATCAACACCCGGTGCGAGCTGCACAAATTGCAGGAGCTCCAGTACAAGATGAACTAGATATTAGAGAACGAATTATCAGTGAATGGCTACATGAATGGGAGACGAGCACCACGGGTAGGAGAACCTATGACATTTTCCCAGATGTTGCTGAGAGACTCCGCATGAGATACTTCAAGCCTTCAAAAGGATTAATTCACTACATCACGGCACATGAACCCTATGGTGCGTATCTCATGCGGTTTGGTCTGAGGGAGAGCGGCAATTGTTGCTGTGATGCCGTAGACACGCCCGAACATGCGCTATGGGAATGTCCGCTGCGGACGTCTGGGAGGGCAACGGCCCTCTCATACCTACAGGAAAGAACTATCTACTCGGTGGTACGCCGGCGAAAACTGTGGACGTGGCTAGATAAACTAGCGAACTCCGTTTCCACAAGAGAGTCAGCCAAATTTAGAAGAAATCCATGACCACAGAGAAGACAACACTGGACTTGACATTCACCTGATTGGATCTACTGGACATGACATTCGTGGTTATTAGCTTAGTAAGGACGTAGGTTAAACATTAGTTTAGATTAATATACTGTGTATTCTGTTTTCAATTGTATAAATTGTGGTATTGTTCAATAAAGATAAATCAACTGGGGCATAACATGTAGCTATATAAATGGGATAACATATAATAAGTTATGTAAAATGTAATTAGGTTATATATTCTTAATATATGAATTGGTAATGTAATTATATTGCATATTTAAAACTGTATGTAGCACTGAAATCGTGGAATAAATATGAAAATAACTGGGGGGGGGGGATAACATTTAATTAGGTTATGCGTAGACATTATGTATTAGTATATTCATTCCTTCCTGTCATATACATTATTGCAGCATTGTAATTGAGGAACCAATAAAGATGCGCAAATAGTTCGGAATATAAAAAAGACACCGAACTAAAAAGATACAGGAGCCCTCTAGCCTGCGGTCGCGCAGGCTAGGGGGCTTTTTTTTGTTTTTAAGTCCATCTTGCGGTAAGGATTTTAACATTACGTAAGGAATATTATCCGGCCCTGGGCTGGAGCATTTACTCTTTTCAAGTGCTTCCATGAATTCTGTGAAAGTAATGTTATCATTGTAGTTTTCTTGGTCATTTTCGTCAGGTTGGTAGCAGTGGGTCGCCTTGCTTTCGTAAGCTTCTTCTCTTGAGGTCTCTGCAAAAGTATGCGCCAGTATGTTTGCTATGGTTTGGGGGTCAGTACTTGTAGTGTTTATTGTATAATTGTGGAAAACTATATTATGTGTTCCATCGTAAGATCCCCGTATTTTGCGAATTTTTTGCCATACCACTCGTGACGGGGTTTTTCTGTTTACAGTGGACACGAATGTTAGCCAGGACTCTTTCTTGCTGTGCTTTACTACTTGACGTGCTTTAGCTCTGGCTTTTTGAAACTCGATTTTGTGTCTGGGGGTAGGTTGCCTTTTGTATTTATAATAGGCTTTATTTTTTAATGCTATCGCTGTTTTACATTCTTCGTTCCACCAACTTACAGTCTTCCTAGAAACAGGGTATATCCTTGGAATAGTGACTTCGGCGGAATTAAAAATCACTTCTGCAAACGAGTTTACTAGTTTGTTAGTATCTGACTGACTGAAATTCATGGGGGATGTTAGGATAAATTGTCAGAGACGTGTGCTCTGAACTTGTTCCAGTTTGCGCATTTTAAATTCCATCGTAGTTGAGAGTTAAAACTTAAAGGAATGTTATTTGCATCAGTTAATAAAATTGGGAAATGGTCACTGCCGTGTAATTGCTTGGCGACTGTCCATTCAAATTTATCTTGGATATCAGGAGTGATTAATGTTAAGTCGATTGCACTGGAAGTACCGTTGGCTGTACTGAAGTGTGTTTGTGAGGTATCGTTAAGCATATTGAGATTTTCGTTGTTCAAGAGCTGTTCCACTATTTTACCTCTTGCGTTGGTATGCTTACAACCCCATATGGTACTCTGGCTACTAAAATCGCCCAGTATAATAAATGGTTTAGGAAGTTGTTGTGTTAACTCCTGCAGTGCATGTAAATCAAGTGGACTTTCATTTGGTAGATATATGTTGCAAATGGAAATAGGTGTAGGAAGGTTTACTCTAGTGGCAATTGCTTCAAGTTCAGTTGTAAGTGGTATTACCTGATGTTTAATGCTGTCTCTAACGTAGGTTACTACGCCGCCACTAGCATGGAGGCAGTCCTTGCGGTTTTTGTGATATTGAGTATAACCTCCTAATGATGCAACATAGCTTCCTTTGAAGTTAGTTTCTTGAATGCACATAATTGCAGGGTTATGTTTATTGATTAAGAGATTAAGAAACTCGAAATTGCCATAGAAGCCATTAATATTCCATTGCAGTATGTTATTCATAAATATTAATTTTGTTTATGGTATAAGGTGCAATATCTATGGCGATTAGTTTTCGGGACACATCGGTTTTGTTCGCTCGGAGGCATTGTTGACTTGATTAATGTATTCCAGCAGCTTTTTTTGAATGTTACTACTTCTGGTCTTCATACTACGCTCTGTATAGTAGGGATAGACTTTTTGCATTGTGTTCACTAGAGATTCTAGATCTGAAGTGTATTCCAAAGCTATGGGAATAATGTTTGTTACTCCAACACTGTTTTCCATAAAGCTTTGGAACTGACTGAAGTTTAGTGCATGATTGTGGGTGTCTGCTTCGATAATACTTTTAATTGGTCTGAGAGATTCAGCTATTGACGAAATAAGGTTTGCTTTCTTAACCTTCTTAGCCTGGTGTGAAGCGAGGAGGTGCCGCGCTTCTTTTCCATAAGCATTATCCTCTGTATCAGTTGTGCTGTTTGATATTCGTCGTTTAGGTCTTATTTGTGTTTCCATTAGCATAGGTTCTGGGGAATTGTTGCATTCGTCTTGAAATGGCAGGATGGGCTCAGGGGTAGAAGTGAGGTTAGGTGATTGCTGCTGTTCAGTATCTTTTTCTTTAGGAGGGGAAGGGGGACGGTCCTGGAGGTTTTTGGTAGCGATAGGCAATTCAGGAAACATGTCTTTGTTTAAGCCTGAGGAGTAGTTTCTTGTATACCGTCAGCTTCACGGCAATGTTTTGCAAAGTGGCCTTCCTGCTTGCAGATGAAGCAGATAGGGGTATCCGCTGTTAGGTATATCCAATATTTAGTGCCTTCTGTATGCTTGGAGGTAATTTCTCCACATCATTGGGTGGAATATAAAACTGACGTCTGAAACTAAGGATATGGGAAAGTCCTAGCTCAGAGATGCCAGCTCTTATGTAGGTAATGTTTGACATTAGTTTAATTCCATGTGCATTTAGCTGAGTTTCTGTGAGTAGTTTGGCATAACTGGACACACATTTAAAAGAACGATTCTTTTGTTTGGAGTAATTAGAGGACGGACCTGAAGAGTAACATTGTTTATATTTATTTTAGGATGTTTGGTAACCAGTGATTCTGCTACTTTAGATGACGTTAGGTATATGCATATTCTGGAGTTAGAGATCCGTGAGATAAATTTTATGTTACTTGGATCGGTTAATCTACTTACAGCGAGAGCGTAGTCTCTGACGGTAAGTCCGTCATGGGAGTCGATGATGATAGCTTCTTCTTTCTTGGGAGAAGTCTGAGCAACTGTAGCATAGCTGAAGTTTCTTGTAGTGCTGTTGTTCATGGAGGTTGTGTCGACGTTGTGAGACGGTAGACTGCTGGGTAAAACTGTAGGAGACCGTCGTCACGTGGTTCACTGACAGTTCTATTATGTCACTGACCTACAACGGAAGATGGCGCTGCAAGGCAGAAATGCCAAAACAATGTACTATTAGTTCTTCATATTGTTGTTAATACTGCGTAATCTATAATAAAATTGTTGTATTATACAACCTCAACATTATTATTATTATTATTATTATTATTATTATTATTATTATTATTATTATTATTATTATTATTATTATTATTATTATTATTATTATTATTATTATTATTATTATTATTATTATTATTATTATTATTATTATTATTATTATTATTATTATTATTATTATTATTATTATTATTATTATTATTATTATTATTATTATTATTATTATTATTATTATTATTATTATTATTATTATTATTATTATTATTATTATTATTATTATTACTATTATTAGTATTAGTATAAACAGTATTAATAGTATTAATAGTATTATTATTATCATCATCATCATCATTTTCATCATCGTTATTGTTAATGTTATTGTTATTATTGTTAATACTGCGTAATCTGTAATGAAATTACCGTATTATAGAGAATCAAATAAGGATTGTTGTACCTTTGATCAGTGTAGAATAGCGATTAAAACCACAACCGCACCGCACAAGAACTTACGTCACATCACTTAATTACAAACAATATTAACTCTAAATAACAACAAATAACGTTAACAAGTTGGTTGGCAACATCCACATGCTTCCGTTGATTTCAATTTTCCAGCGTTGGCAATAATACGTCACCAACGAGTTAAAGGAAATGAACCTCGTAACAACACTCTTCAGTCAGAAAACAACTGCCTGTCACCCACGTAGGACGTACTCCTACAGGATAACCGACTGCTGTACTCAGCAGCTGCCATTGCTTCAGATGGTGTACTATTTAACACTAGTTTGCTGTGTGAAATGGCGTGTTTGAGGTTAGCGAAGGATTTTTAATAATGTCTTACTAACCCGCTTGTTATACTCGTTTAATTGTTAACATACGAGAAAGCATATTTAGTAGACACGTTCTACTTATCCGATATGTACGGTGAGCGTCTTTTGAATTCAGATTATTTATGTATATCGGAGAACGTTTAAAAGTTGAGTTCTTTGCTGTCACGGCCTCCTGTGTTCTGTGGTTTCTTGTTTTAGTGTAAGGAACGCGCCCCAAGTATTATGAATCATCCTGTATAAAGTTCAAAGAAGTACAATGACAAATGTATACGATTTAACACCACTGCCTATAGGTAAAAGACAGCCGATATGGCCACTGTAGTTAGAGATGGGTTATGAATGGAACAATAAAACGGTAGGAAGAGAAGACAAACTCTTAATGGCAGTTTTGAAACTTTTCCCTGTACCTTTAACAAACACAAATATAGACCTTTTTATACAAATGTTTTTTATGGATTGGGAATCCTTAAAACGTGCATTCCCGCTGAAGCCTAGATAGTGCATTTTTTGATGGAATCAACAACTTCTCCACCTATAGGGTGGTCCATTTAACTTGAGACACTACAAGATCTCCGAAACTAAGCGCTGTAGAAAGAAATGTATTGAATAAAAGTCGCTTGATGTTATTTAGAATGAAGGAATTCCAGAGCCTACCACCAGAAAATTCGAGACACATATACATTTTATCTGTCATGAAAATGTCTTATTCATATGATATTTCAATCAGAATATTTAGAGCCATTTTTCAGAAAATAGAGATTTTCGAAAAAATTTCCAAATATTCCATACCAAGATTCTACCGGAAATACAACCTGAGACGCTCTTAATCCAGAAAAACACAGTTGTGTGTGCGTGTGCGAGAATGACACAGAGAGAGAAATCGAATAGCATAACTTCAAAATGAATGGTCGGAAAAGTACCAAAAGTGGCATTTAAGTTCAGCATCTCCCGAGGATGCGACCCGAACATTTTCAAGATACCTCCACCCTGAACTATCATATAAATGGAACATTTTTGAAAATGTTTCATTTTCTCAAAAATGGCTCCAACAAATTTAATTAAGTTAGCATATGTTGAAGATATTTTCATAACCATATGACGTGTGTATCTTAAATTTGCTGAGAATGGCCTCTGAAATATTCTTCATTCGGAATGACGATAGCATAACTGGTAAACCATAAGACATAAACAAAATCTTGCTTCACTAAAAATTTAGATCTTGTTAAATGGATGTATGTCAATTTCTCGTAAGAATTTCTGAAACCGTGGTGTTGTAATCGAAACTTTCAATTATTTTTCAGAAAATCGAAATCTTCCAACATTTTCCGCTGAATTCGGGTATCTTTTAAGGATGAAAGGCGAGAATTTTATAGAAATCTAGTACAAACAATCGTTCACAAGCTATTTTCCTTTATTCGTTTCTGTCCAAAAATACTCAAATTGCCTTCATTATATTAGGCATTTGGCATATTGGCACGATCAATTGAATTAAATACAAATAGAATGTTAACTATTCTTGGTACCATTTGCATTTTATACAGCAAGAAACCTTAGGATTCCCAAAACGTATATGAAAACGCATTAGTCATTTAAACACCCAACTTTCTTCTTAGCGTTACTGTTTTGGAAATATTGGCCGTGGAATATTCTAACCCTTAAATACCCTGGTTTGCAAATACGCAAAAGGCATACCAAGGGGCTATTTTAGGGTATTTGTAGTGTTTTTGTTATTTTTATATTATACGGGTCTTTAACAATACAATTCATATATTTGTGGATATATTAGGCAATAAATATATTTACTTCAATATTATCGAGTATGTTTTGTAACAAAAACCAAAATCCACTCAACTGCACTAAATGTAACCCCAATATCATCCACGTGTGCCATCACACCATTTATTTTACATGGGTTTTCTGCCATCCTTTACCAGAGGCACATTTTACTGCAGTCGCTAGACCTCGAACCCGCAACGTCCGTCTTTGAATGGCCAGAGAGGCCAGAGTAGGTTCTAGTCGAACGGGGCAAGCAGTGTCGTTTCTGCAGTACCGAGCCGCTTCGCGTCTTAACCTGCGAATGTAAGTAAATGGAGGTTTTACTAGGAAATGAACAAGGAATGTGGGGGTTCTGAGGTTTTTATCCGGTTTGGGAAGGTTGCTTGGGAGGGATTGTTCATGATTGGCCTTATCTTCCCACAGAGTTTACCAAGGATTGGGATGGGTCTGAAGTTTGTTATACATTGAATGGATTTTAATTTCCTTTCTTCATATAAATCCGTCACGAGTAAAATGTGTTATGATATAACAGCGAGCAATATGTTTTGCGGCTTATGCTTAGTTTGAAACTATTTATGGCACTGATGAGATCTGCTCGGGTTATTAGATTGTTAGCACAGGTAAGTTAAGCCACCTGGAAGATAAACTTGATAAAAAACCAGTCATGTGAACGTAATAAAATTGTTAAAGTTTGAGATTTTGGGTGTTTTGAGCTTTCTGACCTTCTCCCTTCAAGCTATCGTTAATTTAAACTCTGTATGAAGATTAATTTTCCTGTGTGAATATTATAGTCAATAAGGAATATCCATGAATTAGCAATGAGTAAATAGAAAATTATGAAAGCTTTTTTATGATTAATTTTGCATGAAAGTGGAGTATTTTCGCCTATTTAATGAAAGCTTTTCCAAGGATCATAAGGCATGCAAGAGAATACCTCCTTGAATTCTGGACTGACACAACTACAGACATAGGAGGCACGCCATTTTTATTTTTTCTACTACGTATATCAGAGGAACTATTGTATTTCACCAAAAAAATTCGATGTCAATATTTCACTGCAAATATATGTTTTGAGGCTCCCTGAATCCAGAGAAAGCATCTTTAGAAAGAGCTCCGTATGTGTGTGTCTATATCTGTCAGTCTGTGGACAGTAAACTCTACGATAAGTCGGTTAAAAACCAAAGTTGGTATTTAAGTTCAATGTCTTTCAAGGATACGATACGAAGATTTTGAACAAAATTGTTCCACCCTAGACTACTCTTTACATGGAAAATTGTTCGAACATTTTTCTTGTCTTCAAAATGGCTCGAATGATTTTGATTAAATGCCATATTTTGTAGATATTTTTACGACAAATGAAATGTATATCTTGAATTTTCTGGTTATAGCCAATGAAGTCCTATTTAATCTGGATGACTTTTGGATAAGTGGTAAACCGTAAGGGATCTACCAACACTTACTGTACAAAAACGTAGATCTTGCTAAAACTCACAATTTATGTCCGAATAAATTTATATTTTGAATAAACCCTTTCGGAGATATTTCCTGTTATTTGTGTCAGTTTTGGTAAACTTAAACTTTCGTCAACTGGAACATCGTCATTCAATTTTATATATTAGCCGAGCAAAGAGAACGGAACTTAAAAGCTTTAAAAGATTTTACTATCGCACAAAGCCTACTGTATTCCCATATTCCCCTTGTGCCTACAAGGAAATAAACAATAAGATAATTTCTGCAAAAGTTTATCTCAACTAACACGAACAAGATAGGATGAGGGTTTGTAAGAATGGTTATTACAAGAGTAGAGCAAGTCATGTGAGTGCAACTCATCAGATTTTTTTTCAGATGTATGATGTAACTGTCTTAATTGCCACTTTCTGCTATAACGTTATTTTTGTATGATCAAGTATTGTTTTGCGTCTGCCGGATAATAGCTTCAGAGAACGAATTTTCAATATTAATTTTGGCATGTCTACCAGTGTAATCTCATTATAGCTATAGTAGGGGTTGGGTTTAAATCCCAAGAACTTGGTATCATACATTTGTTATCTGTTACAACACACAATATAAACTATGGTAGAAGTAAAATACAAACCGCTTTGTCATGCCTCTTTAATATTTGCGTCTTCGACATCGACTTTTCGACTTCAAATCGTTCAGAAAATAATTCAGTATTTGGAGCCAAATAATTTTTTTATTTTATTTTATTTATTTATTTTTTTTATTTATTTAAACATTTGCAAAATTACAATCTGTTCAATAGTTGAACAATAAGTAACAATGATAACATATTACTTTTACAAAGTATGGCCCATTGGCCATAAATCTGCTTGTAATTTGAGTGCAAATCTGTACTGCAATTCCAAGACTTGGTTTCTCTGTAGTCGGCTTGTTGTGCTGCTGCTGTTGTAAAGTAGATTTATTGCCAGTGTATTGGGATGACTGTAGAGACGCTTTTGGTAGGACAGGCTGTATGCTGCGATTTCCTGTTTGATTGTTGGGAGTTTAAAATCATGGTAGATGTACTTAGTACCGATGTACCAGAGGATCTTACCAATGGTTCGCAGAGTTTTGGATTGAAAACGTTCTATTATTTCGATGTACCCCATAGTTGAATTCCATATGTCCAAATTGGTTTCAGTATAGTTTTGTAGATGATTAGTTTGCTTGTCACTGAGAGTTGTGATTTAGGTCCAAGAAGCCAGTGCATTTTGGAGTATTTTAAATTTAGTTGTTTGCGTTTGGTCCATATGTGTTTTTTCCAGGTGAGTCGTCTGTCAATGTACATCCCTAGATAGTTCACGTCTTGTGCTTCTGGAATAATCTGATTGTTAAGAGTAACAGGTGGACATGAGCGTTTACGGAGTGTAAATGTTACGTGGTGACTTTTAGATTCATTAACTTCAACTCTCCACTTCTTAAGCCAGATTTCGATGTCAGAAACATGGTCTTGTACAATTTTGGAAGCAGTAGTAGGATCTTCATGAGCTGACAGAATGGCTGTATCATCTGCAAAAGTTGCTATAGTTGTGTTTTCTTTTGTTGGTAGGTCAGCAGTATACAATATGTATAGAATTGGTCCTGGTACACTACCTTGTGGTATGCCTGACTTAATAAGACGAAGTTCTGTAAGGCTATCTTGGAATTTTACTTGAAAATATCTGTTTTCTATGTAAGATTTTAATAACACATAAAAATGATGTGGCAAAGGTTTCTTCGGCTTAAACTTTAGTCCAGTATGCCAAACTTTATCAAATGCCTGACTAACATCAAGAAATACTCCTGAGCAGTACTGTCGTCGTTCAAATGCGTGATTAATCACTTCAGTTATTCGATGTATTTGTTCAATTGTGGAGTGTTGGGGTTGGAATCCAAACTGGAACTTGGGAATCAGTGAAGACAAGTGAGGTTTCAGTTTAATGAGAAGTAACTTCTCAAATAATTTAGAAAGCACTGGGAGCAAACTAATTGGTCGGTAAGATTTTACTTCATGTGGAGGTTTTCCTGGCTTTAGAATGACTATGATCTGTGCTATTTTCCAAGCTCCAGGGAAGTAACCAGTCCTTAATATAGCATTAAACATACAATTTATGAATATGACTGCTTTAAATGGTAGCTCCTGAAGCATTCGTCCAGTGATGAGATCATATCCTGGGGTCTTTTTTGCATTTAACTGGCTTATAACTGTTCTTGTCTCTCTATATAATATAGGCGGAATATCCAAATTATTGTCTTCAAACAACTCCGTTTGAGTTGCGACAGAAACTATCAAAAATTAACTCAACGCCTGTTCAAATGTAGAGCATTTCTAAGGCAACATATTAGTTATAACTGTTGAACTGACAGCATTGCGCTACCGCAAATCCAAGGTAATGGTTAACTTCACCACACATGTTTCATTAATAATTAACTCAAACTAAAAAGCATTCGCGATCGCTCAAAACAATATTATGCTATACACATATGTGAAATGTATGAATCTTGGAAATAGAAAATGACTCGATTTTTCTCATCCTTTCAAACTAGTCCTCTATTCTGTAATAATCCACTTCCTACACTCATATCGGAATATTCTATTATAATCTTCGTGTGTTTTCGACCGTACTCCCAATTTTCCGTGCTAACTCTGTTTGCTGTATCGTGAAATAACTCATGAAAAATTCCTCAGTTAAAAGTCCTATTATCTTTTGTCTATGATTTATTTGTGCCGTACTACCTCAATCACGTTCGAATCCCAGTACGAGATAAAAAATCTGATGTGTGCACTCACATGACTTTCTTTACTTGTGTACTAACCATTCTTACAAACTGTTATTGCTTTATCTTCTTGTTAGTTGAGATAAACATTTTCGGAAATTATCTTACTGCTTATTTTCTTGTAAGTGCAAGGGGAATATTAGAATACAGTAGGTTTTGAGCGATAGTCAAATCTTTTAAAGCTTGAAGCTTTTGTTCTCTTCGCACGGCTAACACATAAAAAATGAATAACGATGATCCATTTGACGCAAGTTTGTTTTCCAAAACACACACAAATAACACGTGATATCTACGAAATGGTTCATTCTACAAAAAAAATTATTTGGGCATTAATTGTGTGTTTTAGCGAGATCTACATTTTTTTGCACAGTAAGATTCTATCTCTTACGGTTTATCAGTCATGCAAAAGTCATCCAGAGCAAATAGGACTACATGGACTATAGCTAGAAAATTCAAGATATACATTTCATTTGTCATAAAAATATCTTAAACATAGGGCATTTTAATAAAAATCGCTGGAGCCATTTTCAATAAAATCAAAATTGTCCATGTAAATTGTAGTTTATGGTGCAGGAATTATCTTCTAAATCCTCGTGTCGCATCCTTGAAAGACATTAAAGTTAAATACCAACTTTGGTTTTTAACCGACTTTTCATCTTTGAGTTATGCTTTGCACAGACTGGCAGACACACACACACACACACACACACACACACACACACACACACACACACACACACACACACACACACACACACACACACACACAAAGGACCTTTTTCTAAAAAATGCTTTATTGGGTTCAGGGGGCCTCAAAACATACATATTTCCGATGAAATCTTGACATCGAATGTTTGGGTGGAATACAATACTTCCTCTACCCATGTAGTAGAAGTAAGAATAAAAAGAGAATAAAATTAAAAAGGCCGTCTAGTTACATGGAATATCAAGTTATCGGGATTCTGTATACTAATCAACCTGTATACATACGAGTACTGCTCTTAATAAATACAGTTTTAAGTTCACCAATGAAGCAAATATTGATGTAATATTGTTGATTAGAATTATCAGTAGAGATATCTGCACTGTATGTAACGAGTGAAATGACCATTTTCAGGATCTGGTGCTAGAAGGGGCTGGCGACAGCCACAACTGGAGGAGTATAGCATTGTCACTACTAGTGATCAGCTGTGTAGTGGCTGGTATCCTTACAGCCATATACTTGCTGGGCTATGTAGATGAGATGCTGTACTGGTCCGGAAGACGGATGAAGCTAGACGAGTACCTGCAAGGAGATCTCACGCCGCAGAGAATGCCTCCAGTTTGGATCTCCCACACACAGTTCGTCTTCCAAACGGACGAAGGAGCCCTTGCCGTCCTGGACACAGCCAACGACTCGGTGTCTCTGCTGGTTACGAATCACACTCTGGTAAGTTCTGTAAACACTACTCAGCTTTAGCACACAGTGTTGTGGAAAGATTTTAATATGTTGTTGATGTTAATGTGAGACGAACCCAGAGGTGCTATTTACCTTTTATTAATATTTGTTGGAATGAAAGTCTTTACGAAGTTTTATTACTCGCGACCTAGCATCAGTCGGAGAGCTATAGGATTCAATTAGTGTTGGCATAAATAAATAATAAATTACTGTTACCACAGGAGGCAGTACGGATCTATTTTATCGATGAAACAATCAATATGTTTTACTGAATATCTTAAACAATTTATTAACACTTAAAAACCACCATCCTTCTCATGAAATACTTTTGGAATTTTCTCGCTAAATATGGCGGACTTCTTCGCTAACAAACAAATGGCTAGGCACAGCCAATGATTGTGAAAAGTTAATGCTCTTTTCTAATCTCGCCGCACTTGAGTGATCTCAATCCATTATTGACGATATAGTTCTTTTTTACGAATATCACAAAATTTCACAATTAATTATTCACTTTTCGATGTATGATTATTAGTTTTCTTCGTTATAAGGTCGATCAACCACTTCTTTCTCCTTCGTTGTATCACACATGAACAGAAGAACTCGCTGCCTATAATTTAACATGGTTATTTCAGGGGACTTTCTGTTGTCTCTATATTTACAATTTGAATCACTTCAGAGGGCTTACACAAAAATACTGCCACACTTGGAAGGTTGAGGGATTCTTCCTCGGCATAGGTATTTTTCAACCCGAAAGGGAATACGGGAATTGTTTGCCAATTAAGGGATTTTTCGGGTAAAATGTTAAATTTCAAGAATTCAAATTCCCTTTGCTTATTAACTTCTGTTTTTTAACTAAGAATGTCTTCCCAAAAATGTTCAGTCACTGTTACACATAACTTGAAGTGAAACTTCTCATGGGAGGGCTTTGAAATTCTGATTCGCAACTTTTTTGTGTGACGAAAATTGGTGGGGGTAAACACTGTGTCGGGTAGAGTGGGAGCAGTGTCTCGCTTGCCTTTGGGTATCGGATAAGAGTGAGACATACGCTCTTCTAGCTTTCTTTTATTCTTGTTGTCCGTGGTTGCGTGTAGTGCGTTCAGGCGGCGTGGCGATCACTGAGTACAGCTGTTGGTTGTCAACAGAGCATCTGTTCAAACACGTGTGCATAACCAACGCATTTCGAGTATTATTTAGTGTTGTCATTGTTTATAATCTATTTTCTTCATTAAAATATACAATTTTGTTGTGAATATGCCTAAGTCAGGCGCAGAAAGAACAAGAGCGTGGCGTGAGAGAAAACGTGCGGGTGAAGTGAAAGTTCAGAATGTGAAAAATAGAAAAGGTGGATCTGAAATTGAACGAGATAGCAGAGAAAGGAGTAGAATACGTGCTAGTTTGGACCAAGTAAATAATGAGGACAATGAACCAGCAACTTGGCTCAGTCACCTCCTCTTGCATCTATCAGTGATAATTTACAGTATTCTGATTTTAACAAATTCAAGACTACACATAATATTTTCAATTGAAATTTTGTAAATAATCCACTCGGTTTGAAGTGTTGTGTGTGTGTGTGTGTGTGTGTGTGTGTGTGTGTGTGTGTGTGTGTGTGTGTGTGTGTGTGTGTGTGTGTGTGTGGCAGATTGTGGTTTAAAAATAATAAAAATGTTTCCTGTAATACAAAAGTTTCACTTCTATCGTGTGTCTTTACGACACCCCCTTTCTTTTCAGTTTTTCATGCTTTTCAAGAAGTCCGAAAGGACTAAGTATTCTAGATGAAGTTACAGTCTTATACGTATGAGAGCAACCCCCAAAAGCTAGATTATATGAGCAAAGAGGGAATTATTTTGTTTTTGACGGATTTTGAAGGCCTCTAGAGGACTTTCTCTAACAAAAACCTAGCAATACATTCTACGAGGTTGCGCCACGGTAACGTGTGCTACTCACATTCGTGAGGTTGTGGGTTTGGTTTCCTGGAATGGTTATTTATTTGTAGTTACAGTTATTTATGTGTTTATGCGTATAATCTGAATTGACTGTGACACGAGTAAATGACGCAGTATGGTTGCTAAGCAGATGTTTCATTTGTTTCAACACTTATAGAGGAAAATGGAAGATGGAAAATGTGAAGCTACTGAAAATATGGATTGTATTCCGCTTAACATTTTGAACGAAGTGCTGGGAATTTATTAGTTCCAGAAAAATCTAAAGATGTTTACGAAAAAGAATATGAAAAGCTTTTAGATAGAGAAACGAAAATTGTGTTAATTTGAGAGTGTGACAATTTCAGGTTTTCTTACAGGCTCGTTGGAGAAAAGTGTGTGGTAGCTAAGATGATATCGTTGCTATCTTGGTCATTACGGCATTGATTTTCTAGCACTCGTGCCTGAAATAGGGTAATTTAGCACGATTTATGCCGTCTTATTAAGGCGCTTTAATGCTACGATTGCCTAAAGGTTAATTATGTTCCGGAATTGCTCACCTCGCTTCTCATTTTACTTCTTCGTCCTGCTTGGCTATTTAAGGCTGTTGTCGATAAAAGTCCCGGCATTGCATGGCAGGGAATATGTTCTCTGTAACCTTTTGTGCGCCGGATCGGGGTATCTCTGAGATCTCGGTCCCTCTGTAGGATAGGTAAGTCTGCAGGGCGTAGGAGAATCGGTTGCACAAGCTGACGCCGGGGAGTTTCAATATAGCTCAATGTAGGGAGTAGGGACTCTGACCTCTGCTAACTTGTCTCCAAATTTCAGTTACCCTCTCTCTCCTCTCACCTTTCCATTTCCTCCAGGAGGTGTTCCGTCAGGAGCGTAGATACAAAAGATCTTCCATAAATGAAGGTCCTAATTCCCCCCACCGAACCCGGTCATACCTCATCAGAGTTCGGCCCAGGGAATGAGCAACGTGCCTGAAGTTAAGAGTGCAGAATGACCTTGTGTAATTCGGAAGGGGATGTGAGAAGGTGCCTGTAGTTTAGCATTGTCTCAGCATGTAAACATACAGTCATAGCAGAGCATAATATTCTGACATTGGGTCGTTCAACAATATACGGACCAGAGGAGGCCGGGTCACTTTGGATACGGTGAGCGGCTATGTACATATGTACATAACCGTAATAATGGGTGCAAAACATAAAGGAGGTCCGAGACTATAGGGCCACTAGCGACTGTGTTGTGAGATCGAACAGCGTGAAAACACCGTAGCTCCCAGCGAGCTCTAGAAGCATCTTTGCTGAGTTATTGTACACGTGCGCATGGAAAGCACCCGAAGGAGGTTACGTCACGCCGGCTCCAGTATAAATACGACAGACAGTGAGCAGTTCAGTCAGTTTTTGGTGTCAAGGTTTGAATGAGTGTCAGAGTAGTTTTAGGTAGTCGTTTAAGTTGTCGTGTACAATTAGTTTTAGTTACAAGAGTGAGTCGGCCAGCCTGTCAGCGAGTATGTATATGTCGTCGAATGATTGTGTCGTAATAGTAAAGATATAAGAGACAGTGAAACTGGAGAAATACATTGAAAGAATGCGAAATATTATCGGAAGAACAATAGTGGAGAACACTATAAACTGTTAGCAACAATAATGAAATTGTGTAGTTGCAGTAAGATTTAGAGGAAAATAAAGTGGTAGAAAAAGTAAACGGACTTCGCATTTTTGCCGATTTTATCACAATATAAATATTCCAATCTCCCAGTGCAGCTCTAGTACGTAAAATAACTGCCTAAAATAATGCGTTTGAAATGAATTATCATGTAAAGGTTTTAACATTCCGAAATAATCATGTTATTCTGTGAGGACAAGTCGGAACTTTTTAGGAAGCTCGCTGTTGAAATACCTAGCATGTTTCCCAATGTGAAGAGTCTCTGCCCCCGTTGGTTACGTGGCACGTCCCATGTAGATCTTGGGATGAGTGTATACCGGATGCCTATTTCTAGTATTCACACTTGTGTTTAGAATTTTTAGGTGGCTTACACCGACCGACGTTTGATTTACACAGATGGATCAAAGGGCACCTGATGTGTTGTAGGTGTTTATGTTTATGGAACCAAACCACATACATTCGGTTTTCATAGGAACACTTGTATTTATACTGCAGAGCTGTATGCAATATACCGAGCTGTTTTATACCTGTTTCGTCATAAATTAGGAGACTGCCTGATTTTGAATAATTCTCTTAGAGCCTTCGTGAGTTGTACAACCCCCACCCTATTGTACAACGTATCCAGGGTTCCCGGGTTTCACACGCTTCTGGCGTTGACGTGGTGTGTGCATGGATTCCTGGTCACGTAGGTTTCCCGGGGAATGAAATGGCAGATTTGGCAGCAAAGACGGCAGCTACAGAACCCAGTATTACCATCTCACGTGTTACTTCGGAAGACTGCAGGCTTGAAGTGCGGAGAGCGGTGCTGTCGTGCTGGCACGAAGTGGTCAGCTCTCTGCCGTAATAAGCTTAGAGAAGCGAAAGAACTTCCGATAAACTGGGTAACTTCCTGTCGCATATCTCGTCCCGAGGAGGTTAACTTGGCTCGCTTGCAATTTTTCGCAGGGTTTCCTCTTTAAACGGGACCCTGTTCCTCTTTGTCCGCTGTCCGACAGCTTTTTGTGAGTCCTTCACGTGCTGCTAGTGTTTTTCCCTAGCGCATCTTCGAGACTCTGCAGCTGTCTGCCAGTCTTGCAGAGGTCCTGACGGACGAAAAGCAAGCGATCGAAAGGGTTTTTAAATTTGTTGCAAAGGTAAACATGAACTTGGAAATGTAATTACATAGAATTTGTATACTCTTTTGTCATATTTGTATCTTTGTTTAAATTCTGGCTTTTGCCTCTCTGTTTTGTATATTTAGGTGTATTTATTTTCGGGCTACTAGTACCCTTATTTTATACTAAAGTTTATATCTGACTTTTGTCATGAAGGACGCTAATGACCAAGTGGTCGAGGACAAGTATAAACTATAAACTATATATCAGAAAATATGTTTCTTCACAAATTAATTACAGCATATACATCAACACTTACAGAGTGAAAATAATAAATGAATACATAAACAAATTACTAACCTAAATAATTCAAATGAGTACAATACATTTTTATACATTTATACCGAGTTACAAAGTGAATTTTCTATGTATCGAAAAAATCTGATGTGCTGCACTCACATGACATTTTCTACTCTTGTACTATTCTTTTAAAGCTGGTCGCTATACGAAGGCTTTGAAATTGTGTTCTCTTTGCACTACCGAGAGAAAAAAAGTGAAGGCCGTTCCATCTGTGAAAAGTTAAAGTATTGCAAAACTCACACAAATAACAAGAAATATCTCCGAAATGGTTCAGTCCAAAAAGGTGCATTTTGACATAAATTGCATATTTTAATGGGATCTACAATTTTTGTATAGTAATATTTGGTCTATCTCTTACACACCACTTTTGCGAGTCATCAAAAGTAAACAGAACTATGTGGGCTAAAACTAACTAAACTACTGTGCTTTTCAAATGGGAAGGAGTTTGTCCTTGAGCGTCTCCAGGCCGGTAACCAATCGGAGTCCTGCTGTGTGGTCATATTGCATTCCCCTTAAGTGGGGCTTGACGCGCGCCAAGAAATATGAAGAGTGGGTGTAATCAGCTTGCAACGCTGTGTATGTAAACGTATCTTATTGGTTGCAGATCAGAACTCTTCCCATTTGAAAAGCACTATAAAGCCCTAGCGCTACAGCCCAGGAAGGGCCTTGGCTTGCCGTCCAGCCACTGTGTCCCCCCACCTCTGCCCACTACAGGCGTCATTGGTGGGGTGCAGTACTGGAAGGTGGGACGTGGTCAGTGTCCCGAGCCCTCCCAGCCAGTTATATGGCCTTCGCAACCTGGGGCCGCCACTTCTCCATCAAGTAGCTCCTCAACTGGGGCTAACGAGGCTGTGTACACCCCGTGCCAGACCTCCTAGCGGGGGAACAATCCGCATGCTGGTACCGAGGATCGAACCCGGGTCCTCCGCGCCAGAGGTAAGTGTACTATATGGGCTACAGCAAGGAAATGCAAAATACACATTTCGTTTGCCATAAAAATGGCTTGAACATGACATTTTAATCAAAATAATTACAGCCATTTTTGAGAAGGTCAAAATTTTCGGAAAACGTTCCTTGTAAAGGATAGCTTACGGTGGAGAAATTTTCTTCAAGATCTTCGTCTTGCATCCTTGAAAGATACTAAACTTTACTAACAACTTTGGTTTCTAACCAACTTTTCGTTTTTAGTTATGCTGTTCACAGATACACACGGACCTTTTCTTAAAACTGTTTCTTCTTATTGAGAGGGCCTCAAAACATATATTTCCGATGAAATCTCGACATCAAATTTTTGGGTGGAATACAACACTTCCCCTACTTAACCTACATAGTAGAGAAAGTAAAAAAGCAAAGGCCAAATTGATCCAAAGTCAGTCAATCCAATCTCTAATATAAAACCCAATTTTAAAATTGTAGCCCTCAAGTAATCATTAATAGTCATGCAAAATTCTTATCAAAGAAAGTTTTAACCACTGAAGTGTAAAGATAGAAGCTTAACCTTTTGTTGACTGCCACGTTTGATTAATGAGGAATTCGCCTGCGGCAGAGGAAAGTGATGGACGGCGTTGCTCTCCAAATATCTATATATCGATTAGTGTTGGAAGGTTAAGAGTGAATTGATATGCAGCTTCTTTGCCTTCTATCTCTCAGCACAAGAACTTTCACATCTCGTTAATATTAAAATTTGTCTTATCTTTCAGAACCTATTACCGTAAGTAAAAACTACAGGTCTCTAGATAGCTTTTCGTTTACTTTCTCTACTACGTATAGTAAGTAGGGGAAGTGGGGAAGTGTTGCGTTCTACCCAAAAATTCGATTTGAGCCACAGTCAAATCTTTTAAAGCTTTGAGGTTCCGTCCTCTTTGCACGATTAACACATAAAAATGAATAGCGATGTTATATTTGACAGAAGTATAAATTCTCCAAAACTCACACAAACAACAGGGCATATCTCCGAAATGGTTCACTCTACAACAAATTTTATTCAGAAATAAATTGTGTATTTTAGATAGATCTAAATTTTTTAATAGTAAGATTTGGTCTATCTCTTACGGCTTATCAGTTATTCAAAAGTCATCCAGAGTAAATACGACTACAGGAGCTATAGCCAGAAAATTCAAGATATACGTTTCATTTGTCATAAAAAATATCTCAAACATATGGCATTTAATCAAAATCGTTAGAGCCATTTTCAAGAAAATCAAAATTTTCCATGTCAAGGATAGTTTAAGGTAGAGGAATTTTCTTCAAAATCGTGTCGCATCTTTGAAAAACATTAAACTTAAGTACCAACTTTGGTTTTTAACCGACTTTTCGTCCTTGAGTTATGCTTTCCACAGACTGACACACACACACACACACACACACACACGAACATTTTTTTTTCTGAAAGTGCTTTCTTTGGATTCAGGGGGGGGCCTCAAAACAAATATTTCCGGTGAAATCTCGGCATCGAATTTTGGGTGGGATACAATACTGCCTCTACTTTACTATACACAGTAGAAAAAGTAAAAACGAAAAGTGGTTAAATAACAAACTTAGTAATTATGTTCAGCATGTTCCAAGGATGCAACACAAAGATTTTAGAGCAAAGCTCCTGCTCCCAAATTACTTTTTACGTGGAACGTTTTTCGAATTTTTTTATTTTATAAAAAATTACTCTTGAGATTTTTATTAAAATAGTATGTACTTAGGACATTTTCAGACAAATAAAATGTACACCTTAAATTTTCTGGAATGTCCTTAGACATCCTCCTCTATGTCCTCCTTTACATAACTGGTAAATCGTAAGAGATGAACAACTTTTTACTGCACAAAAACAAAATTTCTTTGAAACAAAATTTATGTCAAATACGTTCATTTTTGGACCAAGCCTTTTCGGAGATATTCCTTCTTATTCATCTGAATGTTCCAATACCTTTACTTTTCTCAACTGAAAATCGTTATTCCCATTTTGTTATCTTTTGTCCATGTAAATAGAACGAAATTTTAATTCATTACGTCAAGACCAGCTTAAATTGTTTTGTTGTTTAATGACGCGGTCAATTGCCAGGATCATATCAGCCTCGCCGGTGTGCCGGAATTTTGTCCCGCAGGAGTTCTTTTACATGCCAGTAAATCTACTGACATGGAGCTGTCGTTTTTAAGCACACTTAAAAGCCATCGGTCTGGACCGGATCTAAACCCGTGACCTTGCAATCAGTAGGCCAGCTTCTAACTAACTGAGCCACCTAGACCGACAACCACCTTAAAAGATTTTACTATCCCTTAAAGTCTACTGTATTCTCATACTTCCCTTGCACCTACAAAAAAATTATCAATAAAATAATTTCTACATATTTTTATGTGGATTAGCATGATGTTGAGAGAGGCGTAAGTGTTTGTAGGAGTAACTTGTGTTTTTACTTTCTTGCTGCTTTCCTATATTGAAGAAGAAATATTGTATTGAACCCAAAAATTAGATATCGAAATTTCACAGATTGTGATCCTTTGAAACGAAAAACAGAAGGACACAAATACAAAGAAACGACATTTTCTTACACATTAATGTGTTCATTTATTTCTCTTATCTGTCCAACCATTTGTCTGCAAATAGTAAAACTCAGAAACGACAGGAAGTTTTAAGGAAAACCCTCCACCTAAAACTACTTTTTATATGGAAGAGTTTTCGTTATTTTTTATATTTCTATAAATGGTTCCATGGATTTGATCTATGACAACATATGACTTGAAGTAGATAGCAAAATAGCTTTTGGAAGGTTAATGTGTAGATACGAGTAGAGGGTAGAGAAATACGTGCAAATGTAACTTTGGAAGGTCTGTACAAGAGAGTGCCAGAGAGAGAGAATGTGCCTCGGTTCCCAATATTACCAGAAATGAAGCACCCGTTTCTGGATAGTGTTTTTTTTTTTTTTTTTTTTTTTTTTTTTTTTTTTTTTTTTAAACACAAATTTGCATTCTCCGGCCTGCTTTTTTCTTAAACATACATTACTACACGAACTTCCATTAAACATGTGCCCAAGCTTGGCCAGTTTTTACTGTTTACAGGCAGGTCCCAGCATGCTGTTGGAAAGCGTAATGGTGGTGTAGTGCAAAGATAGTACCCATTTGATATTCTTAATATAGATATAGTGAAGCAAGAAATTAATATAATCTGAGCCGAATTAACACTTCATGTTCCATTTATTGCTAACATAACTTAGAAGGCGTTTGGTTATGTCCTTCCTAACCTCATCACCTTATGTCGACCCTGTTCCACTTGCCTTGATGTGGACTGTTGGATTTTGATTTAGGGAACCACATATGAATAATAATGGGCAAGTACTTCGACAATTTGCCAGTATGAATCATCTGAAAATTACGAACACATTCTTCAGAAAAAGGGATATTAATAAATATACATGGACAGCTCGAGGTCAAAGTTCCATTTTTGACTATTTTCTGATAAATGATAAATTGAGACCCCAGTTGAAAGATGTGCACGTATACAGAGGATGTGATATTGGATCGGATCACTATATATTAATATCAGAATTCAAATGTTGGTCAAAATGGAGAAAACTAAGAACCAGACAAAATATAACCCAGGAAGAAGTATATAAAGTATATTTATTACAAGAGGAAAGTATTAAACATCTGTATCAGAAAAGACTAGAAAAGTATCTATTAGAGACAACAACTGAGGAATATTTATAACATCAATGGCAAAATGTACTAAACTGTATATACAAAGCAGCAGATGAGGTATTAGGGAAGAAAAAGAAAATTAGAAGCAAGAAAGGTTTAAGAATTTGGAATGAGGAAATAGAACAAATTATAAAGGAGAAGCAAAAGGCATATTTACAGTGGATACAGAAGAAGGATGAAGAAACAAGAAACGCCTACAAAGAAAAACGCAATTTAGCAAAACAAACGGTAAGAAAAGTTCATGAACAATCATGGGAAAAATTTATTAGCCAAATAGAGCATGACATACATGGGAGACAGAATTTCGCTTATAAAGCTATAAAACAACTTAATATGGACGAAAGAGATGTAGCAAGAATGAAACTGATAAGAAAAGACACTTGGATAAAGCATTACAAAGAATTATGGTATAAGGACGCACCACAAAATAATAAAGATGACGAGGAAAATGAAATAGAAGGAACGGTTGATTTAATAGATCTGGAAGAGCTAAAAGACGAATTCAAATTGATGAAAAATAGAAAGGCACCTGGAGAACATAAAATAAATGTAGAGCTTTTAAAGAACGGAGGAATGTTATTACATTTAAGATTATTACATATTATGAACAAATGTTGGATAAACGGAAACATTCCAGAGAGATGGAAAGTGGCAGAAGTGATATCACTGTTTAAAAAAGGTGACAGAAGACAATGCAAGAATTACAGAGGTATTAGCCTTCTGAATTCAATCTATAAATTGTATGCTAGAATAATAAACAAAAGAGTAAAAACAATAGCTGAATCCCTGATAGGCGAAGAACAAAGTGGTTTCAGGAAAGGAAGATCGACAACAGATAATATTTTCATATTGCAGCAGATACTGGAGAAAAGAAGAGAATATAATCTGCAGACACATATAGCATTTATAGATTTCCAGAAGTCTTTTGATAATGTAGACCTAGAAAAGCTGTTAATCATAATGAAAGAACAAGGCTACCCAAGACATTTGGTAAAGGCGGTGAAAAGTTTATACGAGGATACTAAAATAAATTTAAGATTCAAGGCAGGAAAATCAGAAGAAATTTTAACTAATAAAGGAGTCAGACAAGGGTGCCCAATGTCACCGACACTTTTGAACATCTATGTTAATAAAATAATAAAAAATTGGAGACAGAAAATTGACGCAGGCATAAAAGTAGCCCAACCAAAAATTTTAAATATTTTATTATATGCAGATGACGTAGTAATTATACAAGAAACAGAAGATGACCTACAACGTTCAATACACCACCTTAACCAAATATGCAAAAGTTTTAATATTGAAATATCAATAGAAAACTAAAAAATAATGGCAAACTGGGGTAAAATACCAATAAGGTCGAAAATAGTCGTTAATGATAAAGTATTGGAACAAGTATCCTCCTTCAATTATTTAGGGTGTGAAATCAGCAATAAGAAAGATAAAGATACGAACAAAAAATTAATGAGATTTCAAACAATCTGTGGAACAATTCACAAAACCCTAAAGAATAAAACAAGGTCTGAAACAAGAATAAAATTTTATAATACCATGGCGGTCCCAACGTTACTTTATGGATGCGAAAACTGGGTACCTACACAAAGAACCTTCAGTAGAATACAAAGTTGCGAAATGAGATTCTTGAGAAGAACAAAAGGATGTACAAGAGAAGATAGAATTAGAAATGAAAATATAAGAAATGAATTACAAGTGGAAGCTATCACCTAAAGAATGGATAGATACAGAAGAAGATGGTTTGAACATGTTGGAAGAATGGATGATACAAGACTGCCAAAAGTAGTTTTCCAATATAGTCCTAAAGGCAAGAGGGACGTAGGGAGGCCGAGGAAAAGATGGAAGGAGACACTGTGAAGACAGAACAGGGGCGGCGCCGTGGCCGAGCGGTTAGCGCGCTCGCCTACCACCTAGGCGGCCCGGGTTCGATCCCAGGGACCCGCATGTGGTATTCGTGGTGGACGAAGCGGCGTCAGGGCGGGTTTTCTCCGGGTGCTCCGGTTTCCCCCGCCATCTCATTCCACCAGTGTCTTCATGTGTCATCAGTGTCACCGCCTGCGGTGCCGCAGTAGTAAAAGCGGGCGTTAAAACACTACAACAACGACGGAACAGGCGAGAGCCTAATCCATGAAGAAGGAGAAGGAGAAGGAGAAGCTCTCTGCTAACGGTTGAGGCGCCTCTCTCGGTAACCTGATGAACTTGAGGTTCGGGTTCTCGTTAAATGCGACAACGATTTTGACAAGTTTATACTTTTTCAACCAGTAAGAATAAGTATTGTATTCCACTGATGTCTATGTTTCACCGGAAATATGTTTTGAGGCCCCCTGAATATAAAAAAAATATAAAAAAAGCAATTTTAGAAAAAGGTGAACGCGTGTCTGTCTGTGTCTGTCAATGTGGACAGCATAACTCAAAAACGAAAAGTCGGTTAAAACCAAAGTTGGTATTTAAGTTTAACATGTTTTAAGGATGCGACACGAAGATTTTGAAACATATCCTCCACCCTAAACTACCCTTTACATGGAAAATGTTTCGAGCATATTGATTTTCTTTAAAATGGCTCTAAACTACTTTGATTAAAGTGACATATGTTTAGGATATATTTATGACAAATTAAACGTATATTTTGAATTTTCTGGCTATAGCACATGTAGTCCTGTTTTCTCTGGATGACTTTTGCATAACTGGTAAACCGTAAGAGATAGACTAAATCTTACTATACAAAAAGTGTAGATTTCGCTAAAACACAATCTATGTCCAAATAAATTGTTTATAGAGTGAACCATTTCGGAGATATTCTTTGTTATTTGTGCCAGTTTCGGAAAACTTAAAACGTTGTTCAAGTGGAACATGGTTATTCATTTTTGTATGTGTTAGCCGTGCAAAGAGAACGGAATCTCAAAGCTTTAAAGGATTTGACTATCGCTCATAGTCTACTCTATTCCCATATTCCCCTTGCACCTACAAGGGAATAAGCAATAAGATAATTTTTGCAAATTTTTATCTCAACTAACACGAGGAAGATACAGGAATAAGAGTTTGTAAGAATGGTTGGTACAAGAGTAGAGAAAGTCATGTGAGTGCAATATGTTTCCTTAGGACTGATAAGACATATTTATCTTCAAAACTTAAAATGACTAAATTAATTTTGTTGAATATTGATTAAAACGTCATACATGTTCCTTTTAGAAATTATCATACATGTGGTTTTTAATTAAAATTGACGAAGGTCCTATATCTATCCGATTTATCATTTTTATCAGCATGGCCTCCCAAAGGCTTAATTTTTGCTACGCGTAGCGGATTTCCGCTGGGGTTAGCAACACTGATACTAATTTGAAGTTTCCTTTGCTTAGTCTTACCTCAAATGAATTATTTCTGGATTCAGGTTTCTCATATTTATACTGGACGAATAAATGTTAAGAAAATGAACCATCTGACGTTCATTTGTGGTGGGTGTGAGTCTATGCACATGACGAGCCTTCTTATAGTGCTTCAGTGTTACTTAATGTAGAGCCTTATGCATCTTCAGAACCCCAGTACAGAAATAGACTGTATTTGTAGCACTAGATGAAGCAAGGTCAAGAGCCCTTGAACTATCGATTTCCTGCCCATCTTCACAAGTTTGCTTATCTCCTCATTTTACGGCGCTTTTGTCATTGGATACATTTTTACCCTTATCTTATGGTAAAATAACTTCACAGCGTCTACCAAATCAGCTTCCCATCTCAACGACATTAACACCACTGGATGTTAATGTACATTACGTTTCATATTGGCATATAATTACGTCCTTTTCAGATATTAAATATCATTTTTTAAGTAAAGTAAAGGCTTTGAAATTCTGGTCCGCAAACTTTTTCTGTGACGAAAAGAGGTGGGGGTAAACACTGTGTCGGGTAGAGTGGGGGCAGTGTCTCGCTTGCCTTCGGGTAACGGAGAAGAGTGAGACATGTGCTCTTCTCGCTTTCTTTCATTCTCGTTGTCCGTGGTTGCGTGTACTGCGTTCAGGCGGCGTGGCGATCACTGACTACAGCTGTTGGTTGTCATCAGAGCATCTGTTCAAACACGTGTGCATAACCAATGCATTTCGAGTATTGTTTAGTGTTCTCCTTGTTTATAACCTATTTTCTTCATTAAAATATACAATTTTGTTGTGAATATGCCTAAGACAAGCGCAGAAAGAACAAGAGCGTGGCGTGCGAGAAAACGCGTGAGTGAAGTGACAGTTCAGAATGTGAAAAAAAAAGAAAAAGTAGATCTGAAATTAAACAAGATAGTAGAGAAAGGAGTAGAGTACGTGCTAGTTTGGATGATGTAAATAATGAAGACAATGAATCAGCAACTAGCACCTTGGCTCAGCTACCTCCTCTTGCACTATCAGTGATAATTTACAGTTCTGATTTTAACAAATTCAAGACTGCACATATTTTGAATCGAGATTTTATAACTAATCCATTCGGTTTGAAGTATTGTGTGTGTGACAAATTGTGGTTTAAAAGAAAGAAGATGATGCAGAGTGACACATGTATATAATGTTATGTAAATAAATGAATGATAAACACAATCTATGCTATTCAAGAGTGACTGATGAATAATTAAAGTGTTTCCCTGTAATATAAAAGCTTCACTTCTAACGTGTGTCTTTACGACACACCTTTTTTCACCTGCCTTTAGCATAAGCCTATAAAACATATTACTAAGGTTCGGGCCTTGGTATCCGGTGTACCCTGAGGCGACCGGGCCCTGCACACATAACTAAAGTCCGGTCCGGATTGCAAACTACGTTAGAGAGCCACTTTACTGTTATACTTCATGTTTCTTGACAGTAGAGGAGGTAAGGAAGGGAGCAGTGACACACCACTACAGTAACCTGTTTGTAAGGCAACGTGGCCCTAACGCCCCTACCCAATCTGTGCTGGGTCAAAAAACCTCCCCGCAAACATAACTCAAATGGGGATCACATGAAATCGGAACCGAAGCCTAAATATAACGTAAACAAAGCTAACACAACGTGTACTCAGTGGCAGAACCTGTGTGTGTTTGTTTTCATTTAGTTATCCTCCTTGTATGAAGGACTTACACCCCCTTCAGGACTTACAAGTGGGCGCCTGGCGTCAGAGACCATCAAGGAGCAGAGAGAAACTCTGAATCGCAGAGTCGCCTTGGTGGGCGATCAGCCCGAAGCCTGGTATGAAAGTGAAGGAGGTATGAAATGAGGGCGAGATGGATGAGATCAAAGGTGATGATGAAGCAGTTGGTGGATTAAATGGCACACGAAACCGCAGAACCCGGAGAAAATCCGCCCAGACTCCGTTTCGTACAACACAAATCCTATATCCGGTCACCTGGGATCGAGCCCGGGACGCCTTGGTGAGAGGCACGCAGCTAACCATTCGGCCATGATCCCAACTTTCTGGGCCTTCACTAGCTCCACATTGCGGAGAGTCCCCCAAAACCGGGGCAGAACACCACACCTGGACCGATGTAGCCTTTTTGTGCTTCGAACGCAACCCTTGAGAGGGAGGGATGAGACAAAAGACCCTAAGGACGACCACATCCGAGACACTTGTGGACGCGTTTAATGGGTCCGTAACGATTCTAGATTGAACAGATTTGACGCTATTCAGGCTGCTCACAAGCTCCGAGTCCTCCGGCTGGTCCTTAAGGGAAGTCGTTCAGAGTGTGGGTCCACATCAACTGTCCCACCAAACCAGAGAGAAACCTTTATAAAGGACACTACTAGCCATAACATGCAGAATACCATCGCTTAGTCGTTTAACCCTGAAATTAATAACGATAATTGTGGGTACAAAAGATTCACAGGAAAATCTTGGTTAAAGAGAAACCACCCCACAATTCGACCGTGACCCATAGAAGCCACTAAAAACCATAGCTAGGGTTGGCGGTCGACAAGAATCGAACCCTGACCTCCCGTACTCAAGCGTTGCATGTTACAGCGCAGCCATCTCGCACAATAATTTATTCTTACTAAGAATTTATTACGTGCCACATCCAAAATGAGGTGGTTGTATCAGTTACGATGTTTGCTTATTCTGAATACTTAAGAATCCTATAACAATGTACCGAGACAGGCATTAAGTTCCGAATCGGCTGCGCGGTGTTTTGCCTGTCCGCGTCCTAAGCAGATGGGCACCGTCGTTATCCATATATTTTTGGCATCTCTTTAGGAAACTATCCATCACTCGCCGTAGTTCACGTTGAGAAACGCTGGCAATTTCCTATCGGATATTTTGTTTTAATTCTCCCAGGCTGTTCGGATTTGTCTTGTACACTTCATGTTTTAAGTTTCCCCAGTGATAGAAATCGCAGGGGTTTAGGGGGACCAAGGGGACCACAAATCTCTACTAATGTTTCTGTCCTGAAACACACTTTCAATTGTTCTTATTGAGAAATTGACTGTATGAGCTGTTGCAGAGCCTTGTTGAAAAAAAAGGGCAAAATCACGCTCCCTGTCTGTTAATTCTATAAAAAAAGGCGGGCGGGGCAAAATTGTATTCACGTATGTACAGACGTCAACTGTTGACTCGAAAAAAAAATTGGCCCTAGAACTCCTGGCTAAATCTCTCCTCTTGCTCTACACTGTCTCCAGGTTGTTAGGAAAATGAAAATTCACCCAAATTTGAAAGGAGAAAATGTAATTTGTTCATATTTTCCATAAATTTAACATAATTAGCATATTTATTGTTTCCTAAAATGTTTAAAATAACATCTTAAGCACATGTATGACTTAAATTGCATGAAAATCAAGAAAAAACATATTTTTATTCCATAAAATGATTTACACATTTCTTGAATACGTAAAATGCATAATTTGCCTTAGAATGCCATTTTTAAATGCCCTACTGCATGTTTTAATGTTGCGTGGACTTAATCTCAGCTGTTTTCTAGCAATTTATATTTCCAGCATTTTTCTTCCAGTAAAGCGTACTTTGCAGAGCAGCTTTTGTATTGCACTAATTAAATTTGCTACACATGTTCACATACATATAACAAATAAAACTCCCCTGGGTTTTATTGTTTGATGCTAAATTGTCATAAGCATGTATTTTTAATTTTTAAGCACAAAAATTTAAAAATTTGAGAGAAGAAATATTCTTAAGATTAAAAACTTTTGGAGCCTAAACTGAACGATACACAGAAGAAATATAGGATAATGTTAAAAAGTATATGTATGTTTAAAATTGGGTTGAAGTATTAGATCAAAATTTAAAAATTTTTGTCACGAGGGACTTTTTAGTGACGTATCAAAAATAAACAAAATTGTACATAATTTATTTTAATTATTTATTATTATTATTATTATTATTATTATTATTATTATTATTATTATTATTATTATTATTATTATTATTATTATTATTATTATTATTATTATTATTATTATTATTATTATTATTATTATTATTATTATTATTATTATTATTATTATTATTATTATTATTATTATTATTATTATTATTATTATTATTATTATTATTATTATTATTATTATTATTATTATTATTATTATTATTATTATTATTATTATTATTATTATTATTATTATTATTATTATTATTATTATTATTATTATTATTATTATTATTATTATTATTATTATTATTATTATTATTATTATTATTATTATTATTATTATTATTATTAACTATTAGAGCAAAATGGTTGAAATTTAGGCTATAAAAGGCTTGTAGTACTGCACATCTATGGTACAAATTAAAAAGGGTTACATTATTACTTTAGAATTTCAAATTTTCACTCGTACATATGTTTAAATGCACTCCAAGCATCTCTTTTGTAACGTCTTTCATATGCTGTTGATGTTAATGTGGGACGAAATTAAAGGCCCTATTTGGGTTTTGGTAAACGATAATTTGGTTTTTAATTAATTTTCTTCGTAGGAGTGAAGGTCTTTGCAAAATGTTATTACTCGTGGCCTAACATCAATCGAAGAGCATAATATTCAATTACTATCGATGTATTTTATAGATGAAACAATCAATATTGTTTTAATGAATGTTTTAAACAATTTATTAATACTTAAAAATCACCATCCTTCTCATTAAACTCTTTTACAATTTTCTCGCTGAATATGGCGGACTTCTTCGTTAACAGACAAAATGACTAGGCACAGGCAACGATTGTGGAAGTGAATGTACTTTTCTAACTTCGCTGCACTCGATTGATCTCAATTATAAAGAATATCGTTCTCTTTTATGAAGATCACAAAATTTCACAATTAATTATTTACTTTTCTATACACGATTAGTATTTCTCGTCGTTATAATGTTGATCAAAATCACTTCTTCCTCCGTTGTATCACACATGAACAGAAGAATTCAGTCTACGCTGCCTATATTTCAACATAGTTATTTTAGGGGGCCTTCTGTTGTCTCTATATTTACAACTTGAATCATTTCAGAGGGTTTACAGCAAAAGCTGCCTCACTTTCTATAGGGTTGCTATGTATTTCAATTGCCTGCCTTTAACTAGAGCTCTGATTTGCAGACCTATTAATATTCCTTTGTTTTTGCATCGAAAAGGTAGCATATTTTTGGTGAGAAATTTTGTACATTCCTATTGCTGGCCTCATATGATACAGATCACTTTCCAATCTCCACCCATCAATTGCTGATGACGATCATATAAGTGAATAATGGTTTATCTTCATATAAAAACAGACAAATAAATAAAAATTGAAACAATTCAAGGTATACATATCTAAAGAAATGCTGCGTCCTAAAACGAAATGGTGTTCATCTTTGGAATGAGCACATCTGAAGAAGCAAAATCAGTGTGGACCTGTGTAGTGATTTACCCAACGTGTGGATAATCGGCGCTGCCAGGGGAGTGAAGAGGTGACAGAGGAGAACTTCATGAAGTCAGGCTACCTAGTTCAGGGAGAACCACGATGCATATCCTATCGCGTTATCGAGGAAGGTCATCTCACATCCCACTAGACGATCCTATATCTTGTACTTAAACACGTTCTCCAAGAGACGCCGTACAATTAAAAGCTGAGAGCTGCTTTTCCTGTCCACGACTACATTTTCTCCATCGTCATCTCTGTCGCGTTATTTAATTCCATGCATTCAAGAGCTACTCTTTCTCTCTGTATATACAAGATATTTTGGGATTTGTATGTGTAGGAAATATATATACAAGATAAGACAGCTGCAAATACTAGTTCCTTCTCTGGAGTCTCTCTCTCTCTCTCTCTCTCTCTCTCTCTCTCTCTCTCTCTCTCTCTCTCTGTTTGTCTCTTTTAAAAATAAGAAGCACGGCTAAACAACGTATATTTGGCATGCTTTTTCCCCTACATACTTCATGTTAATCGAGATACATATTTCCAGAAATTATCTTATTGGTAATTTTCTTGCAGGTGTCAGGGGAATGTGGCAATCTCTGCAGTTTAAGTTTTAGTCAAATCTTTTAAAGCTGGTCACTCTGTGATAGCATTGACATTCCATTTTCTTTGAAAGGGTGTAAGATATCATATATCAATGAACTAGATATATACGGAAAACAGCAAATACATAACTGGAACATTAGGGACGGACATAAAGATATAGGGCAAGACAAAAATCGATAATTAAATTGTGTAAGTGCATGGTAATGCCTATAGTCAAATGTGGATCTGAAACATGCAGAAATAAAACCAACACCTGCAGAAAATACAATAGGCAGAAATGAGATTCCTGAGACCTATAGCAGGATATACAAAACTGTATAGAAAGACTGGTGTAAGTATTCCCGAAGAATTAAAAGTGGAGGTTACACTGCCAAACAACAGAATACATAAAGCAGCTATCAATTATAAGCCACAAGGTAAAAGGAAACCAGGGAGACTAAAGAAACGATGGCATGAGCAATTTGGAGCCGGAACGGGTTGAATCAAGGCCGTCTCTAAGTAACAGGCCTGGATATGCGATTCGTGACGTCACAGCGCGAGGCTGACGTTCCAAGCAATTCATACGGAATAAACACATGTTTTACAGCATTTCTGCGCTGGAAGAAGCGTGCATTCATTTATATTTTCACATTTCGTATTAAAAGTTAATGTGTATTAGTATGTTAGTGGAAAACATGCTTTGCATAGTAGTTGATGGCAGAGCATGCTTCTTACGTTCGCAATGAGAATTTATCTCCAATTTCTTTCTTTCTTTCTTTTTCCTGTAGATAATACCAAACTGTCTTGTTTAATAATGCAGTAGTTTTTCAAGAGGATGTTGGTTATTACTTTTATGATTTTCCTCGTCAAAATAGCACCCAGTAACTTGCAATCACTAGCATTACAGTCAACACCGATATTATTAATGTCACATGTCTCAGCACCTAAATGTAGAATTAAGTTTCTCTGGTTTTATACTTTAAGAAATGCTTGTTCATATGTCTCAACAAATTTACTACTTTTTCGTGATCACCAAGCATTTTCACCTTCTCTGATAAATATTTTAAATGCAAGAGTTTCTATCAGGACTGAAGGGTTGAGAAAGTTGTCTGAGGTAATCAGGATGGGGTAAAGAAAGAACATTGGAATCACGTAACTGTCTGTAAGCTGCTGGGTGAGAAAAATAAATTGAACACGTCCATAACAGGGTATCGGGCGTATATTTAATTGGCTTTTGACTGACCAATTTCATGAGTGTCGGCAGACATTTTCCAGGGGAGGGCCAAATGTTTGAAATTTGCAAACAGATAATATTAATTCTTAATTTAATGTCACAATTTATAATATTTGTTGCATATAACCATATTAATTCGTGCTAAATAAAAATTGATCTTTTAAAATAGTAGTTTAATAGTCAGTAATTGATTGCACATTAAGTTAACCAACTTCCAGGGGGGCCGTGACCAATTTTACCTGCTCTTCTAGGAATTTAGGTTTTAGATATTCTGTGGAATCTTCATTCATGTCCTCCCAGTATTCCTTTAAAATTTTGGCGGCCTGAAGTACTTTATGTTCTGTTTGTTCACTTGCTATTGTGAACCAAAAGAGCATCAAATTTAGACCATTTATCCAATATCATTTGTTTACCGAGAATCCATTTAAATTTACTATTGGGTATTACAATTTTACCCTATAGAACCTAAATAATAAAATTGGAATTAATTGTTAATGCTGTTACGTGAGTGAGTGACTGGGGTTTATGGGCCCGTCGACAGTTAGGTCATTAGAGCCCCTAATGCTGGTACAATTTTAGGAATTTCTTCAGTATCAATTTTTACAAAAAATTATTTCTTTTATGATGACGGTGAATCCCTCTAATTTCATGTCACTAATTCTATTTTTAAAGCTCTGAAAATCAACAGTGTTTTCATCTTCGAGTTATTTACGAAATACTATGGATTTTCAGTAAGTTTAGGAGTTGTTCTGGGTGCTACAAAACGCTTCCATCATTTCCCGTAGCAGGAAATTCCTTCACTATGTGCTGTTCAGAAAAACGTTTAATACATACCACATCTGGTTCATAAATGTCCCTTGAATAGCACGTACCCACTGGTCTCTCGTGTGTAGATCCTTTGAAAACGAAAACACTATAACATACTTTTCTACACTTGTTTTATAGTTTGAGGTATAACCCGGCACACAACACTTCCTAGGCATTTTGTATTGAAAACTACACCACTTTGTAATTTAATTGTTCGCTCACTTAATTGTTTACTGACACGTTGTAAGGCACAAGCAACTTCTTAGCCTTCCAACCACGTACTGATGTGTTGCATTCCCGTAATAAACAAATAGGTGATAAACATAAGCCTCCCGTGATGACGTCAATAACGTAATCTCTTTCCGTATACAGGCCTGTTAGATAAAGATGGCCTTGGTTGAATGCCCAAGTCGTGATGTAGAAGAAGAAGAATTTTCGGAATCTCAGTTGACTGGACTCGATAAATAAACGTTTGAGGTTTACAGTAGAACAACCCTGGAATTTCATAAACATTCAGTCCTTCCATTTAGTGTATTTTACCTCAACCAAGACATAAAGCACAAACTCATACCTGGAGATGCTAATTTGCCAGGCTTATAGGTAGCTAACGGAATGCAAGCAATTTAGATAATGTCTGGGTACTACATATGCGCATCAATAACATTTGTTTTTACTCGATAGAGCGAATGCTGACGCAAATGAAGACAGTAATGTAGCCCAGAATTCTCCAGATTTCAAACATAGTATTAATTTATGCTGCACGTCGAAGCGAATACAGAGAATATTGCGAGAGCTTATGCGGAATGAATTCTAAGCCGTCGACATTGCCCATTTGTTTTTACGATGGAGACATCAATATCAGCGCATTAAAATCTCTCCTTTCTTTATTCCGTATAGCAAGTAAGGGAAATATTGCATTCCACCCAAAATTTCCATAGCGATATTTCACCATAAATATATGTCTTAAGATTTCCCGAATCTAAAAAGAGCATTTTAATAAAAATATCCGTGTTGTCTATGTGTATATCTGTCTTAAACTATCAACTTAAAGCACCTTTCAAGAATATTACCCCACCCCAGACTACGCCTTTACATGGAACATTTTTTAAAGCTATGTACATTTTATAAAAAAAAGTCTAACAATTTTAATTAAAATACCATACGTTCATGCCAAATGAAATGTTTGTCTTTAATTTTCTAGAAATCTTCCCAGAAGTTCACTTCATTCTTGGGGCTTCTGCATACCTGGTAAACCCTAAGAGATAGACAACATCTAACTAGGCAAAATATTACATCTCTTAAAACACGCAACACCTTCAAATACAATTCTTATAGCGTGAACCATTTTCGGGATATCCTTTGTTATTTGTTTCAGTTATCCTATACTTAAACTTTTCTCAAAAAGGAAATGCTGTTCTTTTTTTATCTCTTGGCCATGCAAAGAAAATGGAATGTCAAAGCCCCATCACAGAGCGACCAGGTTTATAGGATTTGACTAACACTTAAAGCCTACTCATTCCCGTATTCCCCTAAAACCTGCAAGAAAGTAACCAATAAGATAATTTCTGAAAATATTTATCTCGATTAACATGAAGCATTTGGGTAAAAAAGCGTGCTATATATACATACTTTGTATAGCCGTGGAAATTATGATTGAGCGCATTTCAAGTCCCACGTCGTGTTGCAACGCGGTTTACACAAGTCGATATTTTCAACGTGCATCTCGAATTTATTGATATATAGTCTGTTCCAAATATTATGGTCTGTCGGACGCACAAATAGGCGTTTGTTACACAGCCCCTTTCTTTATCAGGAACAAATACAAATATCAGTGGTATTTAAAGACGGTCTATTTGTGTGTCCGACAGATGATAGCAAATGAAACAGACAATCAATGAGCTCAGGCAAGGTGACAAAATCGACTTGTGTAAACCGCGCAGCAACACAACGTGGGACATAAATATTCTGCTCTCCTAATATGCTCAATCATTTTCTCCATGGTTGTACAAGAGTAGAGGTCCTGTGAGTGTAACACCTTTTTTTTTTCTTTCGTACAGGTTTCAGTTTCCTTCAGCCGACTTAGTTGGTTATTACTTATAATTGATTATTATATGCGTGTTTACATAATGACAATATAACGCTTGTTGTAACATCTTTACAAATTATCTGTGCTTTCATATTGTGACATTGGGCGTTCAACAATATACGAGAGGTGACCGGGTGACCTTGAATACGGCGAGCGACTGCATGTACGTGACAATAAACAATGCTGCCGGCAAAACATAAAGGAAGTCCGAGACTACAGGACACCTGGCGATCGAACAGCGTGATTACACCGTAGTGTCCAGCAATTTCTAGGATCTTCTTTGCTGAGCCATGTACACCTGCGTGTGGAAATAACTCAAAGGAGGTTACGTCCCGTCAACTCCGGTATAAATAGGATAGCTACATCCCCGTAGCAACACATTCGAAACCATCGCGCAGGTTAAGCCGTATGACGGCTAGGTACTGCGGTAAAGACACTCGGGCGGGGGAATCAGCTTCGCCGCTCGACTCGAACTGCCTCTGGAGCCTCTGGAGTCAGCGTCACCAATGCCAAGGGGCGAGGGCTTTACCGCCTGATCAGCGGTAACCCAAGCGTACTTACGCATAGACCGAGAGGACCTACGTTCCATCCGGCCCGAGGGAGGCCGAGGGAGGCCGGATGTGCTCGACACCATGCTCACCAAGAACATTCCATTCTATCTAGACCTCTCAGCGGTCAATGAGCTGGACTCTGACCATGACCCAGTCTTGGTGGATTCCAACATTGACCTGCCAGCTCTGGTCACTCCAGACTGGACATACGACGTCGACTGGGATGCAGTCATCCTTGAACTTATCCAGTCTGTGGACCCGCGTATGCGTGTCGATTTCATCGATGCACTGGAAGCGGCAGCCACGGCATTCTCCCAACACATCCGGGATGTGATACGTGCCCACACGCACCGCATTCCATCCAACATACCTAACCCTCGAACCATCCCCATTGAACTCAGACAGTTGATCAAAGCCAAAGCAACTGTCCGCAGGCTCTGGCAGCTTTTCCGCCATCCTAGAATACAGGCAGTCTACCAGCAGTTCAAGTCCCTGGCATGACGTCTGTTGCGGATACACCGCAAAACAGCATGGGAAAACAAGATGGCAAATGTAGATCTTTCAGAGAAGAAACCATGGCGGATAAACGGGTCCCTTAGAAAGGACAAAAACACACATCAGCATCCTCTACATGGCACTCGCGGGACACTCTCTATTGAGCCCCAAGAGAAAGCCATGGCTTTCGCAGACCATCTAGAGTCCCACTTCGAACCCCGGGAAGATGTCCAGAACGAAGACTTTACTGAACTCGTGGAGGCGACGGTGGATTACCTCTATGAGGCACCTCCGCCGCCACACACAGAGATCCACATTCCCCTTAGTCACCCCAAGACAGGTGTCTTCTGAAATCAAAAAGTTAAAACCCAATAAATCCCCGGGACATGAGGGCGTCACGGCGCCCATGCTCCAGCACCTTCCCCGAAAGGCCGTAGTCCACCTGACGAGGATTTATAATGCATGTCTGCAGCTTCGCCACTTTCCAACCTGTTGGAAGGAGGCGAGGGTGGTCTGCATTTTAAAGCCCGGCTAGGACCCTGTCTTCCCTTCAAACTACCGTTCCAGCCTGCTACCCATCTTTTCAAAAAATTTTAAACGATTATTCCTATCCCGCCTCACTCCTCTCTTCGATAAAAAATATTTTCTTGTTTAACGACGCTGTCAATTGCCAGGAAAGGCAACTCATCCCGGATCATCAGTTCGGTTTTCGTCATGGACATTCCACTACACTACAGCTACTGCAGCTGATTGAGAAGGTTGCCCTGGGTTTCCAGGAAAACTTCAAAACAGTCGCGGTGTTTTGGATATAGAAAAGACCTTTGCAAGCACATGGCACTAGGGGTTATTGTATAAAACCCAGAGACGCAGAAATCCCTCCCCCCTACCTCATCCACATCGGTAGCTTCCTTCGGGATTGCTCTTTTCGGGTGCGGGTGGAGGGGAAGTTATCCTTGGTCAGACCCATAGCGGCTGGAGTTCCGGAAGGTAGCGTGCTATGTCCGTTGCTCTTCGCTGCCTACATGTCTGACCTACCCGTGGAACCGCATACTGTTACGTGCCAGTATGCAGACGACGTCCTCATACTGGCACAGAACAAAAATGTTCGGTACTGCTTCCCTCCACTTCAGCGACAACTTAATGCCATCGGCAGGTGGAGTGAACAGTGGAGAGTGGCCATTAGCCCGCAGAAGAGTCAGGCTCTTCTATTGGGCAAAGTTCGAAACTGGCGGCCTGGTGTATCCCTGGTACTGCGGTGGAGAAGAATCCCATGGGTTAACTCCGCCAAATACCTGGGGTACTACTTGACCGTGGTCTAACCTTCACTCCACATGACAGGGCAAAGGTCGGTCTGGGACATGGCGCCCTGAGACAGCTATATCTCATACTCCACTGAACCATGCCTACTCACCTGAAACTACGCTTGTACCGTGCGATCGTCCCGCCCCTGATTCTGTACGGGTGTGAGGTCTGGGGAACGGTGGCTCGTTCCACCATCCGCAGGCTGCAGGCCATGCAGAACAGGGCGCTTAGGATGATCTACAATACCGACCGTAGATTTCCATCACACTTCCTCCATAGTCATTCCGGCATACCATATATTGTGGACGTCGTGCGGGACAGGACTCGCACAATGTATGACAAACTCATACCTCACCCAAACCAGTTGGTCAACACTCTGCGGCAATACAATCATCACCTACCTAGACGGCGGCAGAGCAACCGCTTGCCCAAGGACACCCTTGGCTGGTAACTATCGCTATCCCTTCAATCACCCAAACCGCCAAATCTATTTCACTCTTGGCACCACCACACCCTTCACCTATTCCTCTCGGTTTCCTGTCTATGGCACTGCATTGCTCGACGGTTCCACAAGCGGCCGACGAAGTAAGCAGTTGGGCAATAGTCGCTCGGATGGCTAGACATCCAAGATCTGACACATACCACCGCCAGTGACAACATAGGAAACTAACCAGTGCCATTAAACACATTACACTAAAGCTTGTAAAATTAGACATAACCTATACTACCTCACGGGTAAATCCGTAATTAAACGGATAGGTACCGTGGCTACCGTCCCATCTGCCTGGGTTAACCCAGGCGACTCGTACTCACTCCTGGACTCCTGTAGTCAGTTAATGTGTTTTTAGAGCTAGAGTTTAGCTTTTGATGGCAGAGTAGTTGCTTAAGTGGTCATGTACAGTTAGTTTCAGTTACGAGAGTGAGTCGGCCAGCCTGTCAGTGAGTACGTATGTATGTGTCGTCGAGTGATTGTATTGTAATTGTAAATATATAAGAGACAGTGAAACTGGAGAAAGACATTGAAAGACTGAGAAAGATTATCGGAAGAACAATTGTGAGTTGTAATAGTAGAGAAGTTTATAAACTGTGTTAGCAACGAGAAGGAATTGTGCATTTGTAGTAAGATTTAGAGGAAATAAAGTGTTAGAAAAGTAAACGGACTTCGCGCATTTTTTTGCCATCTTTGTTACAATATATGAGTCCATATAAGTATGTCTGCGGAGATTAATGCATAAAACTTGATGAAGTAAATATGAAATGTGTTTTCATTTAAAAAGCATAGTCATTAATGCTGGGTCATCTGTCATTTACTGTCTTATAAAAAGTGCTTTATAAGCAATAAATCCAGTGATAATTATGATAATATAAACCTGATTGTGAAGCAAAGGATAGCATTCCTGACCACAGATGCCACGCATCACCCTGTATATTCTGTGTAAAAGCTATTATGCTTAATGATACGGCAGTTGGAAGTTACAATTATTGTTACTTTATGTACATATGAATTCGTTATTAATTACAGAAATGTTTGTGGCCGTCTATATATAGCATGTGTGCCTATTTTGTTCTCATTTTCACGGTATTTTCTGTCCACCAGGCTCATGAGGAATTCAGTCAATCATACCCTCATAAATAACTTAATGTCTCACCACTGTTACTCCTATAATTTGCAGCCTTCAATGAGCTGCAATATATGAAGGCACGACGGGTTTTTGTAAGCGATGATTGTTTTTGTGTCGATAGGCCGAGTTAGCGTCAGTCGGCAGCAGCAATGAGTACTCCCTTCTTATCTCGGGCGAGCCTGCTACAGAAATAAGGCAAATTCAATTCTGAATCTGATGCTTTAATTCAGTTATTATACTTTATACACTTGTATGGAAAGTCACAATTGCTGATTTTCTGCGAGATACTTAAACTTTTTAGCGAGCTCGAGACTCTGCGTCGTAAGACTTAGCTAGTTTTTACAAAATACACAAACTCCTTTTTCTCGCCTCTTTCAGTAGTATTATCTAGTTTAGATAATATATTTGACTTTTCGAAGAATCACTGAAAGAATTATTTCTTTTTCGCAATAAAACCTTGATCCGAGAGTATTTAAAACACTTAATAATCCTTTGAGTATAGCGACACATAAATTTCACGTCTACATTCGCTGAAGTCGCCAGACCAAGAGAGAATTCAACATCCCCGCGTTGCTAGGGTACTGATTTGAATAATATTACGCTTTGTCGCGCTTACTTGTGATGTCATTCCGTGTCGTCATATTGTAAGAATTATCACAGTCTCAAACTCGCTAGGAGAATTATAATTTGTCTCTTTTAACATTTTGACCAAATACATATGTAACACAACTCTCAATTACATAAATACAATTAAAATATACTGTTTACAACAATTATTATAACTAATTGACAATCTTCCTGGTGATAAAAGGATGATTCTGGATAAACAGTCAAACATACATTAAACAGAAGTCAAGTTCACATTTAAATTGTTCATTATGGGGGATGCATATACGAGTATAAATACTGTCTCAAATGGGTACACTACGCGCACTATGATCTACGGGAAGAGCTATTGAAACTACCCCATTAAGAGAAAGGGAACAAGTGAACAAATCACAGGAGATTAGTGCTTCGGAAGCATATTAAGCTTGATTATTTGCGAGAGGCTGCAGGGCTCATGGAGATTCGCCACAGTGACGCGCGGAAGTCCCAAACATTTTCTGACTCGAAGATCCATCTCACTAATTGCTTTGAGCAAGCATCCGCACCATCTGTCCGGCAACGCCATATTACGTGAAGTTTATATGTACACCTAAAATATGAGAAGCAACCGGAATGAAACAGAAATAGTGGAAACGAAATCGTAGTAGATGAGAAACTACCCCAACATTCGCCTACCGACCCGGGTAAAACCACGAAAACTCAATGCTCACTTACTCAGTCGCCAATAGGTAAGTAGCCGAACTATTACCTGTAATAAGAGAGCCGTTAAGCTGCCGCTGCACCGGACTACAGTTGTTGTTTCAATGCTCCCCACATGAACTGCCTTCGGGGAAGCCTCATTCCACCAAGCGATTATTGGACCCATTTACGAGCGACCGGTGCGCAACCGTAGGTTGCCTATTGAGGAAGCCTTCACTTTGGGCCCACCCCAGAACTGGGATACAAACCGCCAACTCGCATTATGATGCCTGCTAACGAAACCACTGATACACACAGGTGCCATTTTACCCTATGAACCAACAATGTGTGCACGAGTTGAGCATTAATATATGATTCTCATATTATATTGTCACATATTAACTACAGTCAATTAGTGTCTTTGTTTTCTTCTTGCACTCTTCAATGTCGTACTTCACGCATCGGACACTCGCAGTCTCCAGAGGCAGTTCGAGTCGAGCGGGGAAGCTGATTTCCCCCGCCCGAGTGTCTTTACCGCAGTACCCAGCCGTAACACCGCTTTACCTGCGCGATAAGTGTGGTAGTATGGTCTACAGGGAATATGTTTCTACTGGGAATGTTTGCGGAATCAGGGGTGTTTATAAGGGCGGGAAGGATGGTTGGTAGAGATTGGTCCGTGAGCGGGCAGTGCCCGGCTGCTGATTGGCTGTTTAGTCAATCAGGTGACGCGCTAATCCCCACCGGGGTTCTGGCCGTCAGTCACTCACAGAGAGGTGAACTGAGTTAGGCATTTTACTTTGTTTCAAGTACAGATTGTAATTTTCGCCTTTCCCATCTTCCAAAATTAGACCGTTGGACCTAAGATATCCTTCGGCAATTTTTTAGATGGTAGTCGGCGCGGCTGTCTCTGGTCATATTGTCCCAGAGTATTCACGAGTGGGTTAGGGTGGTTCTGGAATTTATTGTACATTGTTCGAGCGCGAGTTTTAATCACGTCGACAATGTACGGGATACCGGAATGTTCGTGAAGGATGTGGGCAGGAAATCTCCAACCAGTATCGTAGATCGTCCTTAATGCCCGATTCTGCAACGTCTGGAGTCTGATGAAGGTGAACCTCGCCACCACTCCCCAGATCTCACATCCCTACAGGATCAGAGGCGGGATAATCGCATGATATAGATGGAGCTTCAGGAATGGGCATGGTTTTGGAACTGAGGATAGGATACAACTGCCGGAGGGCTGCGTGACCTAGGAGCACTTTGCCCCTGACGTGATGCCTATACGTTAGCCTCCGGTCCAACGTGACCCCCAGATACTTCGCCGTAGTGACCCAGGGGATCCGACGGCACCAAAGCACGAGGTCCTGCGGGAGCCGGTTTGCCAGCGTGTTGGCCAGGAGAATCGCAGAGCTTTTCTCCGGGTTTATAGACATGCGCCAGTTCTCGCACCATCTACTGATGGCACAGATGTGGACTTGTACTTGACGGTAGCTGTAGCGCGGGTTCTTGTTAGTAGCGAAGATCATAAAATCGTCCGCATATTGACAGGTGTGAGTGTTTGGGTGCGTGGGTGCGTGGGGAGATCGGCCATGTAAGCACTGAAGAGTGCCGGTGACAGTACACTGCCCTCAAGAACTCCTGCACCAATGGGCCTTTCTCTAGAGAATGAACCCTCCACTTTCACTCGGAAGCTACGTTCCTGCAGGAAACCAGCCAACAAGTAAATGTATGGAGGGGAGATTTCATGCTGTATGAGCTTGTAAATAAGCCCTTCGTGCCAGGTGGTAGAGAACGCCTTTTCCACGTCAAGCAACACTGCCACCGTTTTAGACCTATCCTGGTAAGCCAGGGAAGCCTTTTCGGTTACTCTCAGTAGTTGCTCGGTCGTGGAATGGTCAGAACGAAAATCAAACTGATGTTCCGGTAGGAGGCCTTTTTCCTCTAGAAGAGGTCCGAGGCGGGTCAGGAACAGTTTCTCAAAAACTTTCGAGATCACTGAGAGGAGACTGATGGAACGGTAGCTAGAAGGAAAGATCGGATTCTTGCCCGGCTTCAACACACATACCACACGCGCCCTTTTCCAGACGGCCGGAAAATGGCGCATGCTTAGGCACGCGTTCTAGATCCGAGTCAAGTGGATCACGGCTCTAAGGGGAAGGTGCTGGAGCATTTACGTTGTTACACGGTCCTGCCCAGGGGTTTTTCTAGCTTTTAGGTTCTTGATGGTGTTACTTACCTCGCGAGGGGTAACTATCGGGATGTGGAAATCCTCGTGGCCCTCAGGTCCAACTTCTAAGAAGTCTTCTACTGCTTGTTCCACGAGGTCAGTATGATCGTCGTTCTGAGAATCTACTCTAGGCTGGAATTGAGTCTCCAGATAGTCTGCTGGCGCCTCTGCTTTTTCCCTCGGTTCAAAGACGAGTCTTTCCCGAGGACTATGCACAGGGTGCTGGTGTACAGTCTTATCTTTCCTGAAGCCTCGGATGATGCGCCATGGTTTCCTCTCCTGGAGGTTTACCTGACGCATCGTGTTTTCCCAAGCTGCTTGCCTACGTTTTCTTAGGAGTCGTCTCACCAGGGATTTGAACCTCTGGTCTATTACTCTTATCCTAGGATGACGGAATCTCTGCCATAGCCTTCTAACAGCATTCTTTGCTTGAATGAGGCGTTTCAGTGGGACAGGGATAGATGTCGGGTTTGGTGCGTCGGTAGGAATGCGGTGCGTATGAGCACGTACCGCAGTTAGGTCAGAGGTTGAGAACCCCGCGGCTGCCTCCTCGAGAGCCTCTATCAAGTCTATTCGAGGCCGTGCTTCCACGGAGTTTTGGAGGGCTAGGACGGCTGCATCCCAGTCGACTTCCTCAACCCAATCAGGCACTCCCAGCGCAGTGAGATTAACGTCTGAGTCGGCCAAAACAGGGTTGTGATCGGAATCCAGAGCGTTAATCACCGAGAGATCAAGGTGAAATGGAATGTTCTTGGTGACAATGAAATCTATGACGTCCGCGACGCCGCGTCTCGGGTAATATGTTGGACCTCTCGGACCATGCGCGAAAAGGACGGGGTTCCCGCTAATGAGACGGTACAGTCCCCGGCCCTTCACGTTCTGGGTGCGGCTGTGCCAGCTGGGGTGTTTGGCGTTGAAGTCGCCTGCAATGCAAACCCTGTGGTGTAGATTCAGGAGTGCCGTGATGTCCACTTCATAGAAACGTCCATCCGGAGGATCATATACCGCTACAAGTACCAGGTCGTCACCGCCCAAGGATAGCCTTATGGCGGTTGCCTGTAGGTGTTGTAGCGGAGGAATGGTAACAGGAATGTGTGTGAGATGGTTCTTTATGAAAATGGCTGACCCGATCAGACCGATGGGCGACGTAACTTGGAAGACTGAACTGTACACCGGCGTGCAAGTGTGTTTCGCAGACCATAAGGATATCAATCCCATGGCTGTCCACAAACTCTAACAGGCCTGGTCTCTGCTCTCTAACTCCATTTGCGTTCCAGAACGCAGCTCTAAATGAGCGCACAGTTCTATGCGCCATTTAAGAGCTTATGGAGTTAGCGTAGAGTTCCTTGGCCGTTTGAAGCACTACGAGGTGCTTCTTCACAGCCGATATTTTGGGGTTGAGGATTTGTTCCCTGCAGTGCCGTAGAATGGGGAGGGAACGTTGTACGAGGTCCGCAAACCAGGTTGCCAGTTCAATGAACTCGGCCATGTCCTCAGAGCCAAAAGCGTCTCCTAAGACTTGTGACTGAGTGCTTCGTCGTGGTTTTTTTTTTTTTTTTTTTTTTTTTTTTTTTTTTTTTTTTTTTTTTTTTTTTTTTTTTTTTAAGGGTATTTAAGGACAATTACCTTGGGTTTATCCAGGGCAACTATTGTCCTAAGGCTGTTTCAGAGCAATCGCTCTCTTCAGCCGGCGGGTTAGTTATCTTTATTTATTTATTATAAAATTATAGGATAATGGATTAAGGTGGGAGCTGGTCCGTGTAATATAGGTATTGCTCGAATGTTACTCCCTGAGCAGGGCAGAGATAATACTTGCACTTGTAAGTACAAGGATCGTCTGCGTTGCGGTGGTTGCTGTAACCATGCAGGCGAAGTCGGGTTATTTGCAGTGGTGTTGGTGGCGTAATATCTGCGTCTTCGCGTTGTGGCGGCGGCGTAGTTGTCGGCTGTGAAATATACTGTGTTGATGCGTCTGTTGATGTTGGCTTTATGGTAGTCTCTAGCCGATACAGCTTACGCTGTATGGAGTTGAGAACATCACTATTGTCGAGTTCGATAGTTGCTGCTCGTAGTTGATGAAGAAGTCTGGCTGCGGCGTTGAAACCTGTCGTGTGGTGAGTCAGTTGGCGGGCAATCGCTGCGTGACGCTGGCGACTTGTCCGTATCTGTTTGTTGATCTTGGCGTTGAGTGATGATATGGAGCGAGTGAGAGCTGGGACGCTCTCTGCGGCGATATGTCGAACCTCTTCTATTGCAGTTGTGGTGTCTTGTAGTTCGTTGGTCACAGGTTGTGGTTGAGTGATGACTGCTGTAGTTAATGTGGTGACGGCGTTTGTGAGTTGTTTGCAAGCGTCTTCGATGCATCGAAGACGGTGATCGAGGCCAGAGACCATAGAATGAAGTTTCTGGGCCTCGGTGCTGTGAATCTCTCCATGTGTTGCTGTTGCGGCGTAGGAAGTTATTCCACGTGGTGTGGATGCGTCGGCGGAGATGCGTTGTTGTGTCTGTCTAGCTGCGCTGGCTGGTGTTGACTGCCTGGGGTAAAGTGGGCACTGCGCCTGTCCTGTAAAATGGTCGTCGTGGTGTTGTAGTGGTTCTATTTATTGACCCAGTCTGTGAGGACGGGCCAGCGTTGATTGGCTGCGCTGCTGCTGTTGCCTGGTTGGCTGTAGCAGCTGTTGCCTGATTGGCTGGTGCACACTGTGGTGCATCCCGAGCTGGGGCTGTTGGTGGGGGAAGTTTGGCAACACTTTTGTTACCTGCCTCCACCATGGCTGTTTGTGGCTCTGCACTTTCAGTCACAGGAGCCTTTTCCCCCTTCCTCCTCTTCTTAGGAGGACGTTTGTCCTTTGGGGCAACATTGGAGGGTGGCACTGGATGTTGTGTGCCAACCTTAGGGGTGACGCTTGGAACTGGCGTTGTCTTTTGACTGACAACCTGGTTTTGTGGGGTTGCCTCTGCAGTTTCGGCCTGTGCTAGAGCACTTACGTGCCCCGACAGAGCCTTTGCAAAAGACACCCCCTGTCGGATCTCTGGTACTTCCTTGCCCTGTCTTCCTTGCATAATTGCAAGTCGCTTCGGGCAACCGTGATAGATGCCTATGAGGCTCCCGTCGCAGTTAGCGCACTTTTTGTTTTCTACTGGTGTCGGGCAATCCTTCACCAGGTGTTCGCCTGCACAACGAAGGCACTTGAGTTGCCTCTCACAAGCATGGCTCGAGTGATGAAAGCCCAAGCAATTATAGCATTGGACTGGCCCCTCCCTGCTGTGATAGGGCTCAATGGTAGCCCTCGTGTTGTACAGGTGACTCACCTGGTCTATCTTTGGAGTTCCCTCCCCTTGCTTATCAACTACCACTGAAATATTGGCAGGGGTACCTTGGTGGGTTTCCCCTCCTTTTCTTTTGTGGTGGTTAGTTGCACCATGAACTGCGGTTTGATTCCGTGTTCGTCCTCTAGGCCGTCACGGATATCCTGGGGGTCTGTCTCTGAATCAAGACCCCTGAACACTCTGCGAACCACGTGGGGACGCTGAAGCGAGTAGGTATGGAATTTAATTCCACTCTCTTTCAGTACCCCCCTCGCGGCCGTGTGGTCGTCAGAGGTGGTCGTTCTGATGACAACCGGGGCCCTTGTACCGGCACCAGGCCAAAATTATGAATAAAGAAAACTTGAAAACTTGAAACCAATGTTTTGTTGTGACGTGCCTCCGGTCCATTTGCCTTCCAGCATAGCTGATTTGGTGTATAAATCGAGACCTATTGGTGGGGTAGGTCTCCACGGGCTCATATACCAAGTGGGATGTTGCGACTGACGCCACTGTCGTTCTAACTAGCTTCATTTCTGTGTTTTTCGATAGGTTCGCTATGTTCGGGATATTGTATAGGTCGTAAGGCAAGACAAGAGCAATTTCCTCAGCTGCGCAGTGGCAACTTATCACCTGAAAAGCTGATGGCGGGGAAAGTTGCGCAATCATGTATGCGCATACGTCATAACTTTTCTGTCCCTAAAGGAGTGAAATTCGCTAGCATAACTTTAGTGCATATGCTAATTATATTATACACGTATAAAAATTAACTTTGTAACCAACAAAGCGATTTCGCTACAACTATGGCCATGTGCCAACAATTACTTTTCTGTGAACTGCAAAAATTGTTTCAGCACGTTGTTGTGGTAGTGTTTATTCATTCGTGGCAAACTAACGCGTCTATCGCCCCCCCCCCCCTCTTAGTCATTGCAGAGACGAAAGGAAGAAAAGCAGCTTCCCCTATGTGCAAGAATTGTTCATGTCTCACCTCACGACCTATATGAATCTCTCTTAGCTGCTGCTGATCTCTCTTGAGTATATTGCTTTATTTCCCTACTACTTGCAGTGACTCGTATAGTGTTATTGTATCTTCAGGTGATCACGCGATCCTTCCCTGAAGTACTTAGGTCCTGAAGTTCCTAACATTCTTGGCATGAGCCAGCATACCAAGGACGTTACGAATGGCAGGGTCTTCGACCAACAGCCCCGTGACCGCTAGGCAACTTCTATGCCAGCAGTGTGAATAAGCACCAGTACTCCCAGGCGCTGAACTTGTTACATTAGTGCACCGGGATGTTTCATTTTATTGTCTGCGTGTTCATGCTTACTACAGTCCGTCTGGTCTAAGTTGGAACATGACCTACTTAGCGCTACCCCTCCCTGTGATAGGGGAGGGATGACAACACATCGCCACGGCTATCCGCCACTGCCTAGTCTGCGTCCGTTGGTGATAGGTGTTTTGACGAGTGTACGGGCTGCTTATGTACCCTTAATATTGAGAGTGAAATATGGAAATGCTGGTGATGCGTTTAGTCCTGCTCATTGTGTTGACAATCGTATTGTTCCAGGCTGGTGTTGGAAGAAAGGGGAAACCTCTTCAATCTGATGCACGGGAAGTTGTATGTTTGGTACATAAGTGTTTTGCTGATGAACTAGAGGCGTTAACATCGGGTAAACCAACAATATCCGTGACACAGGTCATGGAAAGAACCGCCGCAGCTACTGCTGTATCTCGCACTTCAATATACAGAATTTTCCAAGAAAGAAGAAAGCACACGAAAATGGGACCACTGTTAGAACACCAGGAAGGAAACGACCAAACAGACAACCAACAAGCACAACAGCCGTTTCATTTACAAAGGCGGCTATTCGTAGTACAATTTATAGTTCGTACACATCGCATTTCTTGCCCGAAAATTGGAAAGCTGTCTGTGAGCATGTGAAGCGCGTCGAAGAAATGTATTGAAAAAAGACGGATTAATGGACGATATATTGGACAGTTTCATCATAAATTTAGAAGACAGTTACTCTGAATTGGAAGATGGGTGTGAAAACTGCGGATGTGATCCAGCATCCGATATCCATGAAGCCGAAGATCTTACCAGCTTACCGGTACCCTCCAAGGAAACCTTCTTGGACGGGATCTTTACACTACTTCTATCTAACAGCAGTTATTAAAGCGCTGCTCTCTGATAGCTGCGCTATAGTCAGGCAGTCAATCGCACCGTTGCATGTTGCATGGAACCGATGCGAAATGGGATTAAGCAGTCATGGAGTACCCACAAAAGCGCGGGCAGTAGTTCGTTCTCTCTCTAGTTTCCATGTTTCAACATAAACCGAACGAACTGTAAGGGTTTACGTTGTGATATTTTGCGCACTTGATCAAATCCCGTCTCCGGTATATATGAGAAAGAGAGAATAGCATTGGTAACTCAAAAGCGAAGAGTCGCCGAAATTCTAAATTTGCTATTCAAGTTCAGTTTATTGCAATGATGTAATATGTAACCCCCCCAAGATAGGTTTTCAAGAAAATCCCCTCATCCCTAACTACTGCTTATACAGGAAAACACTCCCTCGCTTTATTTTCGTAAAAATCACTCACTATGTGTAAGATAATTACATGGCAAATAAAATGTATATCTTGTTGGCAACGCTGTCAGTTATACATTCATATCAGCGCCGGAATTTCGACACGCAGTTCTTTTACATACCAGTAAATCTACTGATATTGCGATAGCTATCGATTTAGGGACGGGTTTAAACCCGCGACCTTAGTATCAGAAGGTCGATACCTAACCAACTAAGTCACATAGACTCACTTTGAGTTTTCTGGGAAGTGGTCTTGGTTAGGTATGCTTTTGTATCGGTAAACCGTAACAGATAGATAAATCTTACATTATCCATAAGATTCATTATTTTCCTACAGGAAATCTAGATGAGTCCTATTAGAGGATTTATATCTGTAAGATCTTCATTTTCCTGATGAACGAATTGTATTTGGTATTATTAATTCAACCGAAAAGCATATACCTTAAACATGGAGGTAAAGCAAATGATAACTGGTTTATTTTCAAGTCAAGATTTTTGTTTCTGTTGTAATAGGGGGCAGGAATGCATTCTTCATCAAAAGATGCATAATAATGTACTGCATTAAATAAGTTTAATCTGATTGCACAAAAAGTTAGACTTCATTAAAGGACACAATTTGTGTCAAATTTTTCTCGCGTCAACCATTTTCGAGATATTACTTTCTCTACTACGTCTAGTAAGAAGAGGAAGTATTGTATTCAACCTAAATCCAAGAAAAGCATTTTTTAGAAAAAGGTCCGTGTATGTGTATGTCTGTGAAGAGCATAACTCAAACACGAAAACTTGGTTAAGAACCAAAGTTTGTATTTCAGTTTAATATCCTTCAGGGATGCGACAAACAAACTTCGCTTTACATGGAAACGTTTTCGATAATTTTGATTTTCTCAAATCACGGTTTTGATTAAAATTCCATGTGTTTAAAATATTCTTACGGCAAATGAAATGTGTATTTTGAATTTCCGTCTATGGCCTATGTAACCTAGTTTACTTTTAACGACTTTTGCATAGCTGGTAAACCGTAAGAGATAGACGAATCTTACTGTAGAGAAAACGCAGATCTCGTTAAAATACACAATTTATATCCAAAGAAAGTTTTCTGTGTAGTGAACCATTTCGGAGATATTCCTTTTTATTTGTATGAGTTTTGCAATACTTACACTTTTCTCAGATTGAAGGTCATTATTTCTTTCTTTATCTCTTAGCCGTGTAAAAAACGGAGTTTCAAAGGCTTAAAGGACTTGACTATCGCTGAAGGCCTACTGTATTCCCATGTTACCCTTACACCTACAGGAAAATTAGCGATAAGATAATTTCTCCAAGTGATTATCTCAACTAACACGAAGATAGAGGAACAGTAGATGGTAAGAATAGTTCGTAAAACAATAGAGAAAGCCATGTGAGTGCGATACATCAGATGTTTTCTAGTGTAAAGTAAGGGTCATAGAAATTCAAAGCCATCAGCTAGCAACAAGCTCTTTAAAAATGACTATCGCTTTTAGCCCTTTGTATTCTTCTTATGCCTATAGCGAAATTTATAAATGCATAATGAAGGTTTATCTCGATTAACAATACCTAGTGGTGTGGGGATAGCGTGTCTGCCTCAAATTCAAGAGTTACCAAATTCGAATCTCGGTTAGGTGAGTTTTTTACGGAGTTTTTCCTTATCTTGAAATATGAATATCGGGTAAGTTAAAGCTCTATCGATCCCGAGCTCATTTGAGCGCCATTTCACCCATTTCATGCATCGTCCTTTATGACTTAACGGTTAAACGACATTAAAACTTTAAAAAATGGGGAAAATGTAGACAAAAGAATAAGGCTTCAAAAGAATAGTTTAAAGTAAATAGAGAATGTCATGTGAAGCAACACCTCAGATTGGGAACGCGAGGTGTTGTCTTACTCACCCCACATTCTCTTGCCTAGTGACGTAGGTTGTTTTGATACAACATGCGCAGTTGTGGCTTCATTCCACTTGCGCACTACTAATAATTTCTACTCTGTTATTACCTATTTTGTTTACATTAAACATGTTTTGTACAAAATTATTACAGCTGCCTACTATGGTTAAGGAGATTACATAACCTTCACGTTCGTAACCTTCTTTTATCTTATGCACGTAATATTCTTACGCTACCTTATGATTTACTCACTAAATTGTTTATCTTTCATAATAAGTAAAGTGGTTAAGTTCCATTGCTATTTAGGCTTAAAGTATTTTAAAATTAACATAAATTGTTTTGCTTTAAACTCAATATTGTGTTTAAACTTTGAAACACGAAATACAATAGCTTAAGAATATTAAATGAACTAATAAGAAACTAAACCCCCAACAAGTGGACTCATATCGTCCCTTTTATGTTTACATATAAGAGTATTCACAAGGTGATTTTTGAAATTTTAAATAAATACCTGGAAGGTCCCCAAAGTTTGATTTATGGTTTTGATTATAGTGGCGTTTGATATTTTAACGCTTTATATTTGCAAATTGAAATCCGCATATTAAACAGAAACGTACCTGTTTTTGTAACTTACAAAAACTCACCTTTGCCACTCTTCATGAAACAGACGTCCCGACGAAGCCATACTCGCCACTGAATGAGGCGTGTCGGAAGTTGAACAGGAAGGGGAGGGATGGCCGGTGGAGTGAGGCAAAAATGCTCTCCACCGGAGTGTCCTATTTGAGCCGATTATGTCCATGCCTGTTTTATTTGTTTCATTTCTGTGGCTTTGACTTGAGGAACAACTGTTGTAGCTAGTATCCTGTTAAACTTCAGGAGTTCGTCGGGTTTTTATGACAATCACATTGATTCCCACGTTCATACTTGCAGAGCCTGTGGAAGATATGGAATGACCTATAAGTTGAGAGATCATAATGTTGACATCTACGGAGGCAGTCGGTATGAAGTTGTATACAGACAATATCCAGAAACAAAGTTTAATCAAAGCATACAGAATCAGTTTGCGTCGGCACTTTTGCTATTGATATTTCTGAACTTCTTTGTAGTTAGATCGCCTTCTTGGTGCCCCGGTCTGTCGACTTTTACTTCCCCTACTACGTATAGCAAGTAGGGAAAGTATTGTATTTAACTCAAAATTTCGATGTCGAGATTACATCAGAAAAATATGTTTTGAGGCCTCCTGAATTCAAAAAGGCAGTTTTAGAAAAACGGTCCTATAACCATGGTCATACCGCCACTGATCGGTTAGGAGATACCTCTAGGCTCTGTGTGTAGCGGTTAGTTAGCCTTCTAAGTTACCTCTTGTTACATCATCTTGCTTCGTCACATGTCCACAGGGACCTTAGTGCTAACCAACAGTATCTCAGCTTCTTTGATGACCAAATGGTGTCCCCAGACTACCTCTGCTGCTATACTACTGGCCAGAGGTCATTAGACAACCTAATTTCTGTGCCTAGGCATAGATGGCAGAGTATTCGCTATTGCCATCTACTTTCAGTTTCAGTATATTTTTAGAATTGAGCTGGACCTATAGGTTATAGTATCAAATATTTAATCCAGTATTTATATTTGTAATTGGGCGAAATCAAAGAAATGTCCGTTATGTTGGTCAGGCTAGAAATATGAACTCAAGACCGCACGAATGAACAGTCGCGCAGCAGCGTGTATAGGGAGAGGTCGTGTTTTGGCAAGAGCTTTGTTCGCTTGTTTCGACCTTCACCTTACGTGACTTTGCACCAGCTATAACTTGCTGGTTTTCATTACACATTTTTGTGTGTTAAATAAGTGCGATTTTCTAGTAAAGTAAAAAATGTATATAGAACGAAAGAACACATTAGTACTAACGTTTGTGGATCGTGATGTTCCGAAACCGTCTCCATACGAACTACATGAATGGATTCACGATATATTTCGATTTGAAGAAGAGGAGCTGGAAATGATTCAGATAAACAACTACACCCGGCAAATATACATTCAGTGTAAGGAAGCGATGCGAGTCAAAAGGGCCATAGAGGACACTAACGGTGAGTCAATTTTTACCTATAGTAATGGACAAAGAAGTAAAGTCACCATAACAACGGCAGGTCTAGGGTTTCGTACTGTTAAATTATACCATTTACCCAAGGATTTAAACCAAGAAATTGTACAACAACATCTAGGAAACTACGGCACAGTACTAGCACTATCCATGGATACTTGGGGGCCCACGCTTCGATACAAAATCAGTAACGGAAAGATAGATTTAAAAAAGCATATTCCCTCATATATAGATATTGCCGGATATAAAAGCTTTATAAGCTATGAAGGTCAACCAATTACATGTGCGGTGTGTAGTGAAACAGGACATTTACGAAACAACTGTCCCAGACGGAGGGTAATCACGCAGACACCACGTCTAACAGACCCGCCCACATGGTCTAAACTAGTACAGGGAGACTTCCCCATTAGACGGGTACCGGTGGATTTGCCACAAGACACAGTTATGACCTCGGCAGAAATGACGACTACTAATAAAGAACAAGTAACTGCAGCTCAGTTTTCAGGAAAAGATACCGTGGTCGAAACACAGAGGGAAACTGTAATCAATCCTGAACAGGCTGAAAATTTACTAATGGATGATGATGATGATGATGATGATGATGATGATGATGATGATGATGCACAAAGTGATGCCCCGATAACGAACTTTACCACTATTCCAATGGCAGAGGAACCCTCCGAGGTGACACCAGAAACTTCAAATCTAACCGCAGAAACATACGCAGACTCTCCAATAACGACAGATATGGAAGTAGTGCCCACAATTCCCAATAATATTAGAAGCCGCGACCCCCGCGTGAAAAAGAGACGTACGGAGAGTAGCAAGGGTAACCGAAAGAAAGAGAAAACTGAAGAATCATTCGAAAATGACCCGGGTACTCCCACACCGCTATCATAATGCCTGATGTTTCTTCTTGGCTGTGCCTATTCTACCTCATCTACTTAATTTGCATGACTTATACCCGTATTTATGCCACCTTAAATGTCAATGGTATACGCAGTACTGCTAAACAACAACTTCTCAATAATTTCATTTTCAGCCATGATATTGACATCCTACTCCTGCAGGAGGTGAACACCGATAATTTAAACTTCCTTGGTCCTCAGTATAACTACATTTGCAATGTAGGCATTGACAATAGGGGCACAGCAATAATATACAGATCGACTTTGAGAATTACCCATCATGAGGAACATCCTAGTGGACGCATTTTAGCTATGGTAATAGACAATGACATCTTAGTGGTGAATGTGTACTTGCCATCCGGCTCCAATAAACGACGAGACCGTGAATCTCTCATTGCAGATGATATGCCATATTTCTTTCGTCACAGCTATAATTACTTGTTGCTGGGTGGTGACTTTAACTGCGTGTTACATGCCAAGGACCAACGAGGAACTTATAATCCGTCGCCCGCACTACAGCGCCTGTCTTCGGAATTGCAGTTAACTGACACTTGGGAATATCTACATGGAAATGAAGTTCGCTACACTTTCTGTCGTGCTACCTCCGCTTCACGAATTGATAGGATTTATGTTAATGGCCTTCATCGAACCAACATCCGGAATGTCCTTGTTGTACCTGCCGCAATAAGCGACCATCATGCCGTAATTGTGAAGATGACAGCGTCCACTCCTTTGCCCATCCTTGGTAGAAGCTACTGGAAATTAAATAATGCTCTATTATATTTTGAGGACGTACAACAACAGTTTCGTGAAACTTGGGAAAGCCTTAACGTACGAGCGTACAGGTCTCGCTACCAGGAGCTTCAACAGTGGCTTTTAATTTATAAACCAGCGATACAGTCCTTCTTCAAATGTGTTGGTAAGGCTAAGGCTGCCGAACAAGCTAATAGCCAACACTATTATTACGCCCTGTTACATGATTTAACTAATCAACAGAGTACCGGCAACGACGTCAGTGGCAGGATAACTGCGATAAAATTAAAAATTCGTAAAATTCAGGAGTCCATTTTAGATGGTATAAGGGTGCGTTCTCGTGCCCTCTCAATTACCGATGATGAGCGTGCTGCTTTGTACCATGTAGCTTCGGAGAAGAAACGACACCAACGTAAATTCATATGTGATATTTCTACTACCAATGCTACTCTCCTACGCACTACGCCTGAAATTCTCCGAGGGGTAGAGGAACACTTCCGACAGCAATACGGTGAACATGCTACTCTCGATTCCTCAAAAAGAGTACTTTATGAGGCTATCAATAAAACGGTGAATCCTACTGATAACGATGAATTGGACGCACCTATCACCATGGATGAACTTCGGGACGTGATTTTTAAAGCCAGCAACAATTCTGCACCAGGACCAGATGGTATTAGCTATACTTTTTACAACGTATTTTGGACGATCATTAAAGACCGTCTGCTGCAACTGATGAACGCCAATTTTGCCATGAGCGACCACTTTTCAGGGTTTAATGAAGGAATTGTAATTTTAATTCCAAAATGTATAAAACCACACCATTTTAACAGCTTTAGGCCGATGACACTAGTGAATACTGATTTTAAAAATTTTTACAAAGATTTTAGCCAACAGATTGCGTAAAGTACTGCCAGCCTTGATTGGACCGGAACAAACTTGTGGACTTCCAGACAGGAAAATCTCGCACAATTTGATACAATTAAGGGATGCTGTGGTATATCTCGAGGAACATCCTGAGGAAGAGGCGGCCTTGTTGTCATTGGACCTCGAGAGAGCATTCGACAATATTGACCATAATTACATTTTTGGTGTCTTGCAGCAAATGGGTATTTCTGACCGTATCCTGCAAACCATTAAAATAGTGTACAAGTCTGCATACTCCAGAATCCATATCAATGGATATTTTACTAGGCCAATTCCCATTCTGAGTGGTATACGACAATGTTGCCCATTATCCATGTTATTGTTTACAGTTTGCACCGAACCTCTGGCGCGATTGATGAAGAAACACTTATTTTCACCTACAGTGCCGACAAGACTGCTCACCATAAAGACTTATGCCGATGACATGACTCTGCTACTCCGCTACCATCATCAAGTTTTCCTACTTCCTCACATATTACAGTTTCATGAACAGGCATCTTGTGCGAAGATTAATTATCAGAAGTCCTCCTTGATACCTTTCGGGACCTGGCCTCGGACGTTAACTGTGGATGATGTGCCCATTAAAGACCACGTCACTATTCTAGGCCTCCAAATCACCACGGACGTCACAGAAATGGTCAACATAAATTGGACATCTTTACTTAATCGCATCCGTTACTCCCTACAGCGCAACTTGAGTAGAAACCTCAACATTCTCCAGAGAGTTTGGTTTGTTAACCTCATGGGATTATCCAAGATTTGGTATTTGGCCCAAATTCTGCCCATCCCGTTAGAGATTTCCCAGCGCATCGAGCTGGCAGTGTCATATTATCAGTGGAATGGACATGTATATAAAGTGGCAAAATCTCAGCTGTGGCGTCCCATCATGAATGGAGGCCTAGGACTCATTAAGGTTTCCGAAAAATGTTCAGCACTGTTAATTAGAACTTCCTTACAGATGGGACAATTCAAGGACAACAAACAACTTCACTCCAGCACTGGAACATTAATGAACCATGCCATTTATCGCCGGATGGTGAAATGTATTACCACTTTACCTGCGAATTTCGTCTCTGGGGATCCAATTCCTACTACAAAGATCCTCTACCGTCATCTGCTGTTACGGATTCCTTCTACTCCCACAATAGAGGGAAAATATCCCAATATTCCTTGGAAGAATATCTGGAGAGTTTTTCGCTACGCTGATATCCCGACGGACTAGAATGCCTCTGCCTACAAGATGCTCAATGCCATAGTACCCACAGCAGAAAAACAATATCGCCACAACATATGCAATTCACCGTATTGTTCTCGATGCCACAACCTTGACACCCTTCAACACCGTCTTACAACGTGCATTCCCGAAACTTGGCATTGCATACAACATAAAATCCGCTGCATTACCAGGGCAGAAAACCCTAATACCATTCGCAGGGCGATCCTGCAGCTAGATATCCAGGTGAAACAACACGTCTTTGCCCAAATATGGCTTATTATGGGCTATATCCACTATATGTTGCAGGATCCATCTCCTAGTGTCCGTGGCCTTGAGAGATTTTTAACGGAACATAGGACGCGCCTCAAAAGGAAAAAACGTGACTTTCTCTTGATGCTTCACCCTAACATAGATGTCCTTTCTGTGTAAAGGATTATGCCAGCTGGATGGAGGTATCACCATCTCGGAAGTGTCATCGCCCAGTTGCCAGATGAAACCAAATGGAGGACCAGCAAAGGTAACTGACATCATGCAATGAACTTCTGTGTAAAGGATTGTGCCAGCTGGATGGAGGTATCACCATCTCGGAAGTGTCATCGCCCAGTTGCCAGATGAAACCAAATGGAGGACCAGCAAAGGTAACTGACATCATGCAATGAACTTCTGTGTAAAGGATTATGCCACCTGGATGGAGGTATCACCATCTCGGAAGTGTCATCACCCAGTTGCCAGATGAAACCAAATGGAGGACCAGCAAAGGTAACTGACATCATGCAATGAACAGTAATACGCTTTACCAAGTGAAAGACCATTACAAAATGCAGAAATGGTTTAGTAATGTACACCCGATTGTAATTTCAATGTATTGTTTCTTTTATCTAATTTAAATAAATAGAAAAAAAAAATGAAGGGAACACGTCTCCGGAAGGCAATTTATAATTGCTGGTTTTAGTACCATACATAGTGTGGCTCTGCCGGTCAGGAGAATGAGCATGCTGGAGCGCATGCCCTAGACCTCATTCTGGTTTCAGAAACACATCTCCATCAGAACGTCACATCACGACTCCAGGGCTATCACTGTCTCAGATCGGACCGCGTCGGCCGCCGTGGGGGCGGCACAGCGATCTTCGTGAAGAACAGTGTGGTCCACAAACCCATCAAGCTCCCTCCACTTCAAACCCTAGAGGCCACGGCCACTTGTGTCCACCTCGGAGGTACTGAAGTCCTGATGGTGTCTCTGCTTATCACCCACGCCAGAGGCAGTTCGTTCCAAACGACTACCTCTCCATCCTTGCCCTACATCATCATGCCATTACTGCCGGGGACTTAAATGCTAAGCATCAGCGCTGGCATAGCGGCCCCCGTGCAGACGCTAGAGGCAACGACATCATCAGAATGGTAGATGCGGACCCTCAACTTAGAGTGGAGGGTCCCTGGCAACCTACCCATTACCCGCGAGGTCTAGGGCGGCCATCTGTCATAGACTTCGCAATCATCAAGCACTTTCCATACCATCTATCACTCACATCGGTCAACGAACTTCATTCAGACCATAATCCCGTGTTGGCCATCATTAACACCCAGGTTGCCAGCCATGAGGTCCGGATCCAACATCGGAACGTAGACTGGGACTGCGTCAGAAGTTGCCTGAATGGCTCCATCCCCGCCAACCCCAATATCACAGACATCCCAACCCTAGAGGTTACGGTCTCTTCCTTCACCTCTGTCGTGAAGCGAACGGTCCACAACCTCACCATCCACACCCCAGCTCCTCTTCATCCTGATGTCCTGCCTTTAGACCTTCTTTTGCTCATCCGGCGCTCTTGGGTGGCTCGCAGGCGCTACCAGAGGCACCACACGCCCCATCATTTAGCGGTTCTAAGGCGTTTACGCCACGAGGTACGTCTCCGTCTACGCGAGCACCGAGTGCGCGCGTGGGAGGACACGATGACTCGTTTGAACCCGGAAGATGGTAACGTGTGGAAGATACCCAAGCGACTCAGGAACCGAGGAGGGTCACACACCTCACCTATCCAAGGCACCCGAGGCCTGGCCTATGAACCCCAAGCCAAACCAAATGTGTTTGCTGACTACCTGGAGAGGACTATACGTCCTAGAGATGATCCGCAGGACCTAGACTTCTCCGACAGTGTCCGCCAGGAGGTACGTCGATACCTTCGACGTCCTCATGGGGAGGCGGATCGGCTTCCCATCATCAAGCCAAGTGAGCTCCAGGGCGTACTCCGGCGCCTCGACCGCAAAAAGGCTGCGGGGCCTGACGGGTTAACCCCTGCCATGCTCCGCCACCTTCCCTTCAAGGCCGTGCTCTTCCTCACTAAGGTCTTCAATATGTGCCTCGCCCTTAGTCACTTTCCACGCGAGTGGAGGGAGGCCCGGGTGATCTGCATATTGAAGCCAGGGAAAGACCCGGTTCATCCTGCAAACTACCGTTCCATAAGTCTCCTGTCTGTACTCTCGAAAGTACTCGAGAGGCTTATTCTAGTCCGCTTGTCTCCCATCTTAGAGGACATTCAAGCCATCCCTCCCCATCAGTTTGGCTTCCGGCCTGGCCACTCAACACCTCAGCAGTTGCTGCGCGTGGTGGAGGCCGCCGCCCTGGGTTTCCAGGACAAAGCCATTACCGCCGCGGTTTCTCTAGATGTTGAGAAGGCCTTCTCTACGACCTGGCATGCTGGTCTCCTCCGCAAACTCATCCAACTAGAGCTACCCTCACGCCTAATACACCTGCTACACTCATTCCTAAAACACAGATCCTTTGTGGTCGCAGTTGCGGGAACCAAATCCACACGAAGGCCAATCAGAGGCGGAGTCCCTGAAGGTTCTGTATTGTCCCCTACGCTGTTCAGCGTATATGTGGCCGACATTCCATCCGAGCAGCACGTTAACATAGCCCAGTATGCTGACGACGTGCAGCTATACTGTACAAATAAACACCCTCGCAGAACCTTTCTCCCCATACAGCGACACCTCCGCCTCATCCAAGAGTGGTGTAGGCGTTTGCGATTGTCCATCAACCCGGAGAAAAGCCGCGCCATACTTTTCACCAAACGCCGCTTTCCCGCCAACTTCCCCACATTCACATACCTTCGCCGAAGGATAGAGTGGGTAGATTCCCTTACCTACCTGGGAGTAAAGCTCGATAAGGACCTAACTTTTCGGGAACACATCAACGACCTATCAGCGCGGACCAGCGGGGCAATTGCCTCACTGTACCCCATGCTGCGGTCGGGGATGCCAATTCCCTTAAAGTTACGCCTCTTTCGGGCTCGCATTATCCCTATCCTCCTGTATGCCTGCGAAATCTGGGGCATGGCTGCAGACACCCACCTCCTGCGTCTGCAACGTATACAGAATAGAGGTCTTCGTGTAATCTATTCTGTATGCCGTAGATTCCCTACGGGACTACTGCACGAAGCCTCGTCCCTCCCGTACGTGGAGGACGAAATTAGGCGCCGGGCAACCAAATTCTACGACCAGTTTCCACAACATCGGAGCGCCCTGGTTAGGTCTCTTGGGGACTATATCCCTAGAGATCGCACGCTTGTGCAACACCGGGTTCCCCGCATGGCTTGCGGGCACCCCCGGTAACACAGGAGCTACCCCATCAACAGCGCAAGCTGAGCTCCTTACAGTCTTTCCAAGAGTAGATTGGAAGCCCAAAATTTTTCGCCAAATATCCATATTTGGACCACCCATCAGCAGTGCCCAACGGTAGTTGCACGCTGAAATTAACACCCGATGAGGAGCATAAATTTATGCTACCTCCTAACAATCCACAATCCCCATTCTTCACCAGCCATCCTATAACATCCTAATCCCGTCATACAGTGGTTAAGCCCTAAAAGGGCAGGTACACGAATGACACACCTCGGGCTGTTCTCAGCCTGCCATCTGGTAGTCTAGTCCATACATATGTATATATAACCCTAAGAAGAAACAGACAAAAGACAAAAGAAAACTATTCTCGGTGACCTACAAATGGTCACCGTATGGGTTTTTGTATATAGCGAAAACTGTAAATATGAACAAAGTCAATTGTAAATCAATGTAAACATAGCCTGTAAGCTGGGCCCAATGTACCGGCACCAGGCCAATACTTTTACAATAAATAACTTGAAACAGGGGACTTTCAGTGTCCGTCAAATCAATAAAACAAGCTGATTTTAAACCAATCACTCTTAGCCAAACCATGTATGCAGTATAGTATCGAAAGAGCTCTGGTGGGAGTTCTTTAGTTATTTGCAAACTATTCTCATTCTTCAATAATTGATATATACAATTATTCAAATCTGTATAGGCTGTGCAAGATGGTGAAAATTTAACTTCACGCGTCTTGGGTTTCAACTTCCTCTCTTCTCCAAAGATTAATTCTTTGAAGGCTGAATCTTCTTTTGTGCTAATGCCTGGTTGTCGTTTGGCATTGGCTTGTGCTAAAGTAGGCTGGGGCAGGGATCTTTGAACGGGACCTTTCGGTTGAATTGGACCACTTTGTTTTGCGCCTTGATTCTTGTTCTTCTTCTGTCCGCTCTTCTTCCTAAAACCACCTTCACTACTCTTGCTAATTCCAAAATTCTTCTTATTTCCATCATTCACATCAACACCTAATCAATAAAAGTGAACAGTGGGAAAACAAAATGCTGAGTACCACCCATTCGGACTCTTCTTTGTGGAAATTACTTTAGGCTTTCAAAGTTTCCACGAGCGTCAACTCCGCAACTGAGGCGCTGCACACTCAAAGCGGCTTGCACTTCTCCGAAGAGGAGATAGCCGAGGTCTTCGCTGACTGTCTCCAAGACAGATTCACCGAAAACCCAGTGACCAACCGTGAAATAGAACGGGAGGTCTGAACATGCGTACAAACCTGGGTGGCGCAGAAGCAAGAGCAACAACTGCCCACCATAACACCGCAAGAAGTTTTCAAGCTCATTAGGAAATTGCCTAATGGGAAAGCTGCCGGCCCAGACAAAGTGACTAATGAGGAACTTAAGCATCTCCCGAGAAAAGCTCTGGTGCAACTAACAAAGATATTTAACGCCTGTTTGCCGCAAGGCTATTTCCCCTCTACTTGAAAACGAGCCAAGATCATCATGCTCCCAAAGCAAGGGAAAAGCACCAGACAACCGCAAAACTACCGCCCCATTAGTCTTTTGTCTAATATTGGTATATTGCTCGAAAAATGTATCCTTTCTCGACTACAAAAACAAGTCTCGGCAACACATGAACTCTCAAATTCACAGTTTCGCTTTAGAAAAGGACATTTCACTGAACTACAGCTCCTCAGACTGATGACGTAACAGAGCAATTTAACAATGGGGCTTCAACATTGGCGCTATTTCTGGAAAAAATAGCATTTGACCGGTGCTGGCACAATGGTCTCATTTGCAAACTGCACCACAATTTCCCGGTTCTTCAAAATTATCTATACTTGCTGCACAATTTTCTAGAAAAACGGCAGTTTTACTTTCAAGTGGGCCGCTCCTCCTCTCGGGAGCGAGTGATGTGGGCTGGCGTCCCACAAGGGGCAATAACGTTCCCTTTTCTGTACATATTATTCACTAATGACTTCCCAGTGGACGCCAGATGCAAGGTCGCCATGTATGCTGACGACACTGCAATATACAACCACCATAGAAACCCACGTTTCGGCCTTGCAGAAATGCAACGTTATGTAAACAACTTCCTCTCATGGCAACATGACTGGAAAATTAAAAATAATCCCGACAAATGCCAGCTGATTCACTTCTCTAAGCGGCATCACACTTTGGCAATGGACCTAACGGTCGGTGGTCAAATATTGCACTGCTGTCAGCAGGTTAAATACTTAGGTGTCACCTTGGACCGCACAATGTGTTGGTCCACCCACATAAAAATAGCGCCAATAAAGGCAGACAGCGACTAAAGTTGTGCGCCCCCATCTTCCGTAGTAAACAGTTGCGACTGAAGTCAAAACTGATACTATATAGGTCATTTATTCTCTCAGTGGTCCTGTATGCATGTGGGGCCTGGGCCAATGCCTCCAAAACTGCCCTGAAACAACTCCAAACCCTCCAAAACCTCTCCCTCAGAAAAATCTTCTCTGCTCCACTCCTCACCACTACCCAAACTCTTCACCTCGAAACCCGGATCGCGTTCATCCCGGAGGCAATAGAAAAAAGAGCAATGGCGGCGTGGACGCGCATTAGGAACCACGAAAATGACGTGATCGCCGACATTGGCAAAGGAGAGCCGAAGCACTGCAAGCATACTAGGATAAAAATGTTCTAGAAGCGGCTCGGCTCGCCGACTTATGCGCGTCCACGCAACCTCTTTCCTAAGCCACATACATGTTCCGGCAGAGGCCCTCGCCTCGGAAATCATTCACGAGCTGCCACCGCGGTACAGTGTACATAGCGCAGTGCGGGAGCTGGGACGCATACTTCTGGTGTGCCCAGTGAAGATGAGTGTGTGCGTGGGTGAATGCGTGCGTGTATGTGTCTGTATATAATATAAATATGTACATATGTATGTAACGTAAAGATGGAACAGAACTCCAAAAAGACAATAATAAACTATTCTCGGTAACCTAATGATGGTCACCGTATGGGTTTTGTATATACCACAAAAAAGATGTAAATAGGAACAAAGCCAACTGTAGCATGTAAGCCAGGCCCAATGTACCTGCACCAGGCAAATACTTTGCAATAAAATAAACTTGAAACTTGAAACAGGCGACGAGAGTTAATCAAATTAATGTTTGCTATGTTTATTGAAGTACCACTTGATTTTCACAGCTTTAATTTTCAACTTCATTAAATCGGATGTGTTCCACTCACTTAAATTTCTCTACTCTTGAAGTAATCATTCTTAAAAACTCATTTATAGATCTTGGTCGTGTTAATTTATGCAAATTTACATTTCAACTGCCTTACTCTTTATTTCCTTGAGGGTGCAAGGGGAATATGAGAATAAAGCAGACCTTTGCGCGATAGTCAAATCTTTTAAAGCGTTGAGATTCCTTCTGCACGGTTAACATTCAAAAAAATAAATAGCGATGTTCCATTTCACAGAAGAATAAGTTCTCCAAAATTTACACTGATAATAAGTAATATTTCCGAAATGGTTCACTCTACAAAAAATTCATTAAGACATAAATTGTGTTTTAGTAAGATCTACATTTTTGTATGCTAAGACTTTTTCTATCTCTTACGGTTTACCAGTTATGCAAAAGTCACTCAGGTTAAATATGACTTTGTCGGCTATGGCCATAAAATTCGAGACATTTCTTTTTTCATAAAAAAATATCTCAAACATATTGCATTTTAATCAAAATCGTTAGAGTAATGTTCAAGAAAATTAACATTTTTGAAAAATTTAGCATATAAAGGGTAGTTTAGGGTAGAGGGACTTTCTTCAAAATCTTCGTGTCACATCCGTGAAAGACATTCATCTTAAGTACCAACTTTGGTTTTTAACCCACTTTTCGTTTTGGAGTTATGCTGTCTACAGATTGACCCCCCCCCCACACACACACACACACACACACACACACGCACGCACGCACGCACACACACACAGACACGGACTTTTTTTTCTAAAAATGCTTTTTTTGTACTCAGGAGGTCTCAAAACATATATTACTGGTAAAATCTCGACATCGAATTTTTGGGTGGAATACAATACTTCCTCTACTTACTAGTAGAGAAAGTAAAAATGCATATTGTTTTCATGACCAACAGAAAAAGCCAAAAGACCTATCACTTGGAAAATTCGTATGTCTTGCGTTCTTATTCTTTCGCTACTCACTCATGAGATAAACTTTCAATTCACATTTAGACCGTGTAAGTGTGCCTTATGCTCTAGCTAGTCTGACCCGAAAACAAATACAGAAAACTCTGTTGTTGCATCCACATGGCTTTCTCTGCACCTCTGCTAATTGTATTTACAAATGCTTACCCTCCTATATACTTCATGTTAATCAAGATACACATTTATAAAAGTTATCTTATTGCTAATTTTCTTATAGGAGGAGGAATATGTCAATGCGATAGGCTTTAAGCGATTGCCAAATGTTTTAAAGCTAGTCGCTCTCTGATGACCTTGAAATACTGTTCTGTTTGTATGCCCACTGATGACATCCACTCAAACAAATAACAAGAAATATCTCCGACATAGTTTACTAAATAACGAACGTATAGCGCAGGCATGTGCAGGCGAGCAGAGGTAGCGATTGAACTTGCCTTACTCATCCTACATTCTCTTGTCGAGTGACAAAGGTTGCTGTGTGCAACACTTGCAGTGGTGGGCTCGTTCCACATGCGTGCTACTAATAATTTCTACGCTTTATTCCATATTTTGTTCATGTTAAACATATTTTGCGTACAACAATCATTACAGTCATCTACTGTGGTTAGGTACACGCAATATCCTTACAGTGCCTTATTATTAACTTGCTAAATTGTTTCTCTTTTGCAATAAATAAAGCAGTAAAGTCCCATTGCTATTTGGTCTTAACCATATTTTAAAGCTATTTGATCAACATAATAAATTATTGGATTTAAACTAAATAAAACCTTGAAACACGATATACAATAGTTTATATTAAATAAACTAATAAGAAACTAAACCACTGAAAAGTGAAATCATATTGCCCTCTTATATGTTTATAAATACGAGCATTCAGTAAGTACATTTTGAAATAATAAATAAATACCTATAAGAGCACCAAAGTTTGATTTATGTTTCTGATCGAAGTGGTGTTTGATATTGTAACGCTTTTTATTTGCAAATTGAAATACGCATATTAAACAGCAAACTTTCCTGTTTTTGTAACTTACAGCAAATTGTCTCTACCACTCTTCATAAAACAGTCATACTTGCCATTGAATGAGACGTGTCGGACCTGAACAGCAAGTTAGGGGAGGGTTGGCAGGTGGAGTGAGACAAGGACGTGTTTCAGTGGAGTGGTACATTTGAGTCGATTTTGCCCATGCCTGGTATAGCTTTTGATTGTTGTCAACAATGCCCAACTGCTGTGTACACGTTCGTCCCGTTGGTGCATCCTGTTCTAAAATACTAATACCAATATCAATAAAACTAATTTTCTGGAACCTTCCTAATCAAACAACACATACTCTTTTAAAGAACCAAAGCTACTCCTTAAAAAAGCATGTGTTGCAGTCACATGACTTCCTCTACTCTTGTACTAACCATTCTTGCCTCCCTATCCCTAGGGCGTCTCCCCTATGCACCCTCGTCGCCCGTCGCTATGACCTCCAACAGCAGCCAAGGCCACGGAGGAGTGCTCGTGTTAGTTGAGATAAACATTAGCAGACATTATTTTATTGCTTATTTTCTTGTAGGTGCAAGGGGAGTATAGGAATACAGTAGCCTTTGAGCGATTGTCAAATAACAAGGAATATCTCCGAAATGGTTTACTCCACAAAAAATTAATTTGAGGATAAATGGTGTGTTTTATCGAGAACTACATTTTGTTGTATAATAAGAATTGGTCGAGCTCTTACGGTTTGCGAGTTATTCAAAAGCCATTAAAAGCAAACAGGTTTACATTGGCTATAGCCAAAAAATTCAAAACATACATTCCATTTGTCATAAAAATATCTCAAACACGTGGCATTTTAATCAAAATCGTTAGAGCCATTTTGGAGAAAATAAATATTTTCCATATAAAGGGTAATTGAGGTTGGAGAAATTTTCTTCCGAGTCTTCATGTTGCAACCTTATAAGATCATCATGAACAAGTTCATTTTAGGCCATGTGGCCTGTAACCATAAACCTAGCGAAGAGAGTCTTGGTGTTTCCACGGTTATTTAGATGTTCCTTGGTCCCTATGACCAGCTGGAGCATACTGCCAATTTTGGGAGTCTAGTTCCTTAAAATATATTAAACTTAAGTACCAACTTTGCAACACTGACACACACACACACACACACACACACACACACACACACACACACACACACACACACACACACACACACACACACACACACCTGCGCGCGGACCTTGTTCTAAAAATGCTGTTTTTGGATTGAGGAAGCCGCAAAATATACTTCCGGTGAAATCTCGACATTGAATTTTTGGATGGAGTACTCTACTTACTATACGTAGTAGAGAGAATAACAAGTATCTAGAACACATGGAAGCAATGACAATGCATTTGGCATAATTGTAAATAGTTTAACACACACCACAAAAATAAAGGAATCCAAGAAACCCATTTTGAAGAAAAAATAACTCTCCCAAGTCACCATAAATTAGGATATTCAAGCTCATGCGCATACTAGAAGATTAATAGAACAAATAAGACTAGACACCCAAAGCAACATGTCTATTCTAATGCAGGATATGTAATGCAAAGCCTACGGGACGAAAAACTTCAGAAAATTAAGTACACAAAACGCAAAAGTAGTGCAAATGAATGCTCCAGTCATGTCAGAATTTGAAAGTTATTGGCGCTAACTAAGTTTACATATATTGTGTATCCAAGAGGCGTGTTCTATAAAACGAACTATAATTCATTTACCAGATGACTAGGGTAATTATTAATGGATTTTCTCTACTCCTTTTTTGTCCACCTTACTTTTCGGTGCTTTCCTTTTTCTTTTTACATATACTCACAAACACCCAAGCCCGAAGCGAGCTTCAAACTTCTGACCGTCTGCGCGGCGGAGCGCCGAAGATATACGCTCCAGCGACCACGGCTACGAGGACCGGTGGAATTCTTCCTGTGACTGCCGTAGTCACAAGCTATACCAACTAGCAAGTTAATAATGTCACACCACTCAACAAGACACACACACACACCTACTGTTTGGAAATAACTGACGAATTACTATTTCCAAAACAGTTATGAAACTGGATCATTTATTGAAAAAATTTGAAAATATTCAGAATGGATATAAAAATTATGAATATACCTTTATGCAAAATGTACTTGGTGGTACAATTAACAAAGGGATGATAGAGGTGAGAAGATGGGAAAGCTAAGTTCGGAATTAAATTTGATTACATTTTAAAACACCATTAAATACACAATGTTTGAGTGCAGCAAGTGGTGAAACAAACATTGACCTAACTCTAGGAGAAATAGAAACTTCCCAAAAAATACTTACGGAGAAAGTAGGCCAAGATATTTTTATGGGCTTATTTATTTTAGCTACAACGTTGCTATAAGCTATATAGAAATTCTTTGCAGTCTAGTAGGAAACAACTTAAACATTCTTATAAAGGATCTAAATGGATGAAGACTCTGAAACCTCACAGCGATGATTAAAATGCAATTAACCAAATAGGTCCTAATTTAAGACAATAGTTGGACCGATCCTTTAGAAACACTACGTAGAACAATGCAGCAATTTAAAAAACGTTTCAGAGGTCCAGGGTAGAGGCAGAGAGGCAAAACAGTTCAAATAAATATATACAAGTAAAAACAATATCGTGCTACACAAAACATGATATCGTTAAAGTGCACAATTTATATGAAGTAGTGCTTTTGTGGAGAGAACGGTTTTCAGGATAGCTCTTGCTGTTTATTTTTCTCGAAAAGGAAGGCGTTATTGTTTTTTTACTTTCTCTACTACGTATAGTGAAGTAGAGGAAGTATTGTATTCCAGCCAAAAATTCGATGTCGAGATTTTACCGGAAATATGTTTTGAAGTCCTCTGAATCTAAAAAAAAGCATTTTTAGAAAAAGGTCCCTGTGTGTCAGTCTGTCAGTCAATCGTGCACAGCATAACTTAAAACGAACGGTCTGTTAAAAAGCAAAGTTGATATTTAAGTTTAATGTTTTTCAAGAATACGACACGAAGATTTTGAACAAACTAGCTTTACCCTAAACTATCCTTTACATAGAAAATTTAACAAAAAGGTTTATTTTCTTGGAAATGGCTTTAACGATTTTGGTCAAAATGCCATATGTTTGAGATATGTTTGTGACAAATGAAATATATATCTTGAATTTTCTGGCTATAGCCCCTGTAGTCGTATTTACTCAGGATGGCTTTTGCATAACTAGTTAACCATAAGAGATAGACCAAGTCTTAGTATATAGATAATGTAGATTTTGCTAAAATACACAATTTATGTCTAAATAATTTTTGTATAGTGAACCATTTCGGAGATATTCCTTGGTATTTGTGTGAGTTTTGGAGAATTTATACTTCTGTCAAAGGGAACATCGTTATTCAACGTTTTATATGTTAGCCCTACAAAGAGAACGGAATTTGAGAGCTTTAAAAGATTTGCCTATCAGCCAAAGTCTACTGTATTCCCGTATTTCTATTGTACCTAAAAGGAATTAAGCAATAAGATAATTTCTGCAAATGTCTATCTCAACTAACACGAAGAAGGTATGGGAATTAGAGTTTGTGAGTGCAACATATCAGACTTTTTTTTTTTAAGTCCTGGGCGTGTTCTTAAAAACCCTGTTAATTACAGGTATCATAACAGCGTCGCGGTCTGTCGGAATTTCGTACTAAAAGTATTTTACATAACCCTAAGTTTACTGACATGACACCACTTCTAACCACCCTTGTCTGGACCATATTTGAGCTCGCTATCTTGGGGCTACCAAGATCAACATGCAAAGAAAACGGAATGTCGAAGCCATCACAAGGTGACCAAATCTTAAAAGAGCTAGGTATACGAATACCTACCCGACGGTCCCGGTTGAATTCTTGAATGCAGAGTCGGAATTTTTCCTTAAGATAATTCATCCTGCTTAGATTTTTTGTAGTGTTTAACGCCCACTTTTACTACATATGGCACCGCAGACGGGGTAACACTGATGATACATGGAATGAAGATGGAGCACCGGTGGAATGAGATGGCGGGGGAAACCGGAGAACCCGGAGGAAACCCACCCAGCGCCGTTTCGTCCACCACGAATCCCACATGCGGTTGCCTGGGATCGAACCCGGGCTACTTTACCCTCTTTAGAGTCAAGAAGTATGACAGAGAGAGTGCGACTGAGATGACCAAAACGAAAGTCATATCCTACTGTAGGCCTGGGCGACTAGCGTGGTATCTTGAACAAACTTCAGGTCATGAGCAATCTGCGCTCTCTGAGCACCAGTTGCCCTATTGTATTCTCCTGTTCTCACTGTGAGGAAATGTGTAATAAAATCACTTCTACAAACGTTTATCTCCACAAAGTGTAGGAGGTAGAATATTAAGCCTTTGTAAGAAGAGTTTGTACGAGAGTGAGTAGGGAAATTAATGTGACTGCATACACCAAATTCCGCTCTTATATTCTAAGTCGGTATAACCGTAGTCAGATCTGCTGGTTAGTGGCTCGGTTAGTTAGCCTTCTAGGTCATCACTTATTACATCATCTTGCTTCATCAGGTGTCCATGGGGACCTTAGTGCCAAACGGCAGTATCTCTGGCCCTGTGATGAGTGATCAGATGTATCCACAAACACATATCTCTGCTTCTAAATTGTTCACCAGATGACAGTAGTCTACCTCATGTCTATGCCTTTGGACAGATGGCAGAAAAGTCGAAGTTACCTTCTTGTTTCAGTTTTACTATATTTTTAGAATAACGGTGGAACTTAGGGCATTGGTGTGAAATATTTAATCAAAATTTACCTGTGCAACTCAGAAAATCAGAGAAGCGTCCCTTTTGAGGATGCGACACGAACATTTTGAAGAAAATAGCCCCACCCTAAACTACCCTTTACATGGAACATTTTTCGAAAATTTCTGTTATGTGTAAAATGGCTCTAACGATTTTAACTAAAATGGCATATGTATGAGATATTTTTATGACAAATGAAATTCATATCTTGAACTTTCTGACTATAGCCCCTGTAGTCGTATTTACTCAGGACGACTTTTGCATAACTGTTAAACCGTTAGAGATAGACCAAATAATACTATACAAAAAACGTAGATCTTGCTAAAATACACAATTTATGTCTCAATAAATTTTGTTGTAAAGTGAACCATTTCGGAGATATTCCTTGTTATGTGTTTGAGTTTCGGAAAATTCACTTTCACTTTCGTGAAATGGAGCATCGCTGTTCATTTTTTTATATGTTAAGTGTGCAAAGAGAATGGAGTCTCAAAGCTTTAAAAGATTTGACAATCGCACAAAGCCTACTGTATTCCCACATTCCCCTTGCACCTACAAGGAAATAAGCAGTAAGATAATTTGTACAAATGTTTATCTCAACTAACACGAAGAAGATATAGGAATAAGAGTTTGTAAGAATGATTAGTACAAGAGTAGAGAAAGCCATGTGAGGGCAGCACATCAATTTTTTAGTTATGGTATCCATAGACACACACACACACGCGCGCGCGCGCGCGGGCCTTTTTTTGAAAATTGTCCTTTTGGATTCAGGGGGCCTCAAAACATATTTCCGGTGAAATCTCGACATCGAATTTTTGGGTGCAATACAATACTTCCTCTGCTTTACTTTACACAGTAGAGAAATTAAACAAGATACCCGTGGATATCTCGAAGGGGGCATCCTTAAAGGATGGTCTTTCCACTCCTGACAGCGTCGAATCTCAAGAATTCTGTGTTTGAACATCTGTTTCCCTTTGTTTGCACTCATTTGACTTATATTTACCGGGATAGCTCAGGCGGTAACGTCTGTGACGCGCATTCGGGAGGTTGCGCTTTCGATCCCTGTGGCCGCACACTCTGACATGGGTTTTTCCGTGGTTTCCCCATGTCACTTTAGGCGAATACTCGGGTGCATTATTTCATACCCCGGTTTTCTTTTCATCATTTCTCTTCATTGCATTTCCTAATCATCTTTCAGGTGTACTTTCAGGCGTGTGGTGTTGGTAGTGCCAGGCCAATGGCGCGGATGATTGCGCATGGTTGCTGCTGTTCTCGGCGCTAGGTGGCGTTTGACCGGCGTTGTACTGCGTCGGGGGCGAGCGAGGGGCACTCAGTGCGACACCGGAACCGCGGTTTGCTGGCTACTTGCCGGGGCCTGGCGCCAGGAAGAAGAGATCTCGTCACTTGTTACAGACTTCCGGGCGTTTCTGCGGCCTATCTAGCTACGATCCTATGTGGCACCTTCGGTTCCCTGCCTCCTGGGTGTGGTAGCCACAACACATCCGTGTAGGTCGAAGTCAGCGAGGTGTCCCCTCTGTGTCTGTAACCTTTACCCTTTTCTCTATATTTACACGTTCTGTTGTAGATAAAAGACCGTGTTAACTAAAGCGGACAGCTATATAATGGCCTTGAAAATGCATGTTCTCTTCGTGACCAGCAGAATAATCGAAGAAACTTGAAAACTTGTATGTTTTGCATTCTTATAACTTTCGCTACTTACTCATCTCATAAATTTTCAATTCACATTTACACAAAATGTATCTTGCCAAGACCTGGGGGGAAAAAAGGAAAAATTGATGTGTTGTATTCACGCGGCTTTCTCTACTCTTCTTGCAAATGCTTATTCCGCTATCTACTTCATGTTAATAACATTTGCAGAAATTGCTTGATTGGTAATTTTCTTGTAGGCGCAGGGGGATATGAAATGCGGTAGGCTTTGAACTACTGTCATTGTTTTATATCTGGTCGTATGTGACACCTTCGATTTCTCTTCTGTTTGTGTGGCCAAGGGATAAAAAAGCGAATAATGACATCCCATTTTGAGAAAAATGTCAAACAAATAACAAGGAATAACTCCGAAAAAGTTCGCTCTATAAAAATGTACACAAATTGTGTTTTAACAAAATCTACATATCTTTTTTTGCACAGCAATAGTTCGGTAAACTGTAAGTTATGCAAAAGTCGTCCAGAATGGATAGGACTTTGCAGGATATTCCCAGAAAATTCAAGATACACATTTTATTTGCCATGGTGTTTTCCCAATACCTAATGCGCTTCATAGAATGGATCTGACGATACACAAAATAGCCTATGGAGCTATTACAGTTGTTTGAAATGGCTTTTAAACCTCCGTTGGTCGCGCGGGGCCTAGGGCCTAGTAGGCCCTCGCCATATTTTTGTGATTATATGTTTGCATTTATCTTTTTAATTTTATTTTTCCTTCGTTCCCATGTTTAGCTTCATTTCGCTTAAATATAGGTGCATGGTTTTGTTAGTATTCATCTTACTCGATAGATCAAACATAGGTAAAACGTAGTATGAACACACTATACATTATAATTCGTACTGCATAAATAGAAAGATAATAAATTACCATATTCTGGTATACAACCTGTAATGTACTGTCAATAATAATAATAATAATAATAATAATAATAATAATAATAATAATAATAATAATAATAATAGTAATAATAATAATAATAATAATAATAATAATAATAATAATAATAATAATAATAATAATAATAATAATAATAATAATAATAATAATAATAATAATAATAATAATAATAATAATAATAATAATAATAATAATAATAATAATAATAATAATAATAGTAATAATAATAATAATAATAATAATAATAATAATAATAATAATAATAATAATAATAATAATAATAATAATAATAATAATAATAATAATAATAATAACAGCAACACCAACACCAACAATAATAATAGTATAGTCGTACACGGATAAAACATTATCATCACAAGGTAGATGATGCACTTCTTCCAAATTCTTAGAATTTTGTAAATCAAGGCTTTACTGTTTTTTGTGAGAAGCAGTAACATCTACTTGCAATGACAAACCAATATTGCACAACTAAGGAGGAACTGTCAGTAATATGTAACGAGAGGAGGCGCGCTGTTTGTTTGACCTTATTAGATGTCCTAGTCAGGCGGTTGCAAGGTGCGTTCGAAAATGAGAGGGTTTAAACAAACTTTGGGGTCTCCCAAACCCTTAGCGACCAATGGAGGGTTAAGAGAAGAAATGGTAACATTTAGCAGAAGTGCATTAATGCATTAACACTTTATGAAACCATATGGCCACATAGTTCTTGACTACAGCCAACAATGGCCAAAGTTCTATGTACATATTCGTCACGATAGTACAACCTGCCCTAAAATACTGTGACAAAACGACAAAAGTCAAGTCCAATTACTTTTTCTTTCTCAATGTATTCTCTTCTAACTGAATGCACATCACAATTCTTTTACAGAAGCTAACACAGTCTAACTCTAGCGACACAATCACTCGACACTACTAAAACTGCTTCACTGGCTTTACTTCGGTGCGTATCTCTTCCCACGACTGCGCGCGCGCACACACACACATACACACACGCACACACCCACCTACACACACACACACACACACACACACACTCAAAAACATTACCAGTTGCGACGACGCATGTCTGTAACCACTAACTACAGTACTCCTCTCGTCACCTCCCTCCTTATATAGCGAGGTTGACGTAACACTGACCTTTCTCGATCTTCATCTTTTATGGAAGCTCTACAAATGCGCCGGCCGCCGGATGCCTCTCGAATAACCTCGAAAACCCTTTGTCTTGCCGTGCTCATTGTCACCTGTTCACACGCAATGGTTTGAGGCAGCCTGATCTTGAGCATCTTTGATGCACGTACCGCCCACCATGTGGTATGAGGCAGCTTAACCCTGGCCGTCCTTTGATTTGCGCTACGTGGTCGTCATCACATTGCTCCCTCCTCAGAGCTGGTGGTCCCGATCCCCACCGTTGCAATTTGCCAGACGAAGAAATGTACCACCACCATCTTCTTTCCGAGCAGCATCTAGATGCAATAGACCTCGTCATCGATCCACTTCTCCATACGACACTGTCCTTGGCAAAGTAGTTGGTTTGCACCCCTTGGTCCGGTTAGGCCGATGTCTGTCATTCTGCTTGCAATCCCTGTGAAAGCCTCACCAGTTGTGACGGGTGTTCCTCCGACTGACCTTCACCCATATGCATTAACGTGCCATCCTGCGCACAACGTTAAGACGACCCACGGGGTTCCACGACCGCCGACGTCCCAGGTGCGGCTTCTCAGCTACCTTGCTCCTAGAGGGCCCAACCGCAACCTTTGGTGGCGCCACCCTGCCTACCTCCAGATGCTCGCTGGGGTGTCGGAGCGTATTTCGCCTTGTCCATTTCGCAGGAATCCCCTGCCAATCGTCGCCTCGTGGCTTCTGAGGGCATCCAGTCCCAGTATCATCTCCTTAGCCACCCTCGCGCCGAACACCCATACACAATAACGCTCTGCCCCAAGTTCAACTCTAGCCAGGTCTCCTTCCTCACAAGCAAGGTGTCACCCGATGCGTTCACTGTCTTGTGGGATCGATCTACATAGTTTCCTCGTTGGCGGTCCTCCGCCACATCCGGTCGAATTACGGGCACGGCTGCATTCGGGTCCAGTAGTATCCCTATATCCTGCCGTCCACGATGTCGTCCTCCATTTTTCTATTACGGCACACAGCATGACTTGATTAAATAGCTCCACATGTTCCTCCAGTCACACCCAAAGTCGGTTCTTACCTGTTCCTCACTTTCTCGTAGGTTTCTGTGCTGGCAGTCCTTCACGACATATCCTGGTTGGCTACATCCCACATACTTCGCTAGGAGATCCTCAACGACATCGCTGAGCTGGCTCTTTGTCTTCGTGGTGGTACACTTCCGTTCTCCGAGACGGGCGTCACTGTCACCTCGGCCACTAGGTACTTCCTCCCCAGATCCGCGCTATCACAACGCCCCCTCCCCCCCCCCACCCCCCCCCCCCGGCATGCAGTTCCTTGACGCTGCCATCTACTCTTCCTTTCAGGGCGCTAAGACGCTCCCCACGCTGGCAGAGGTCTCTCACCTTCCCACCGAGTTCTTCCGCGTCTTTCTTCACCAATTGCTCCATCTTCATCTCGGTCATTTCAGTGTTCGTCTGTTCCTTTAGTTATTCTGACCCGCTTGAGGATAGGTCACACACGAGCAGCTCATGGGCATCATCTGCGTGGTGACCCGGCGCCTGTCTTTCCAACATGCAAAGTTCGACTCTCCGTCGCACACGTGCTACTAGATTGTCCGCAATATGCTCGTGAGTGCCAGTCCATTGGTGTGGGGTCTACACCAGCCTCAATTTTGGGTGGCAACCCCGTGTCTGTTGCCAGGTTGCGCGGTTCGCTGCCCATATTGGGTTTGCTAAGCAAATCTAACTTGTTTTTCAGTTTTTCCAGATGGTTTTAACTTTATAATATTTCCTTTCTAGTATGTTAACCCTGTTGTAGTTTTACCTTTTAATGTTTTAGCTTTTTAGTATTTTAATGTTCTGTTTTAGCTTTCACCCTTTACCCATTTTAGTGCATGAGTGTTTTAGGTTTTAAAGTTAGCGCACTCATTTACCGTTTCGTGTTTTTATTTGTTTATGATTTTAGTTGTCTGTCTTAACCTTCGCGTTTTAGTCAGCTAAGTTTGTGAGTGTTTTAGGTTTTAAATTTTGACTTTGGGTCCAAATGACCTAGCTGTTGACGAACCCTTAAATCCACTCACTCGCTCACTCACTCACTCTCTTCATTTAAACCCCTCATCTTCGCCTCGATCTTCTCTTTGGTGGAATTCACTGTTGTTACGTATTTCACTTCCCAAATTGTCCATTCTGAATTCATTTAATTCATTCCGTAGTTTACCTTATTCATTGCCACATTCATTTCTGCCATACTAGTCAACAGCTTCTCGAGTCCTGCTGTCATCGTGGTTTTCGAGTCTCTCTTCCTCGCTGCTTTCATATCTCTCTCCTGGCATAAACATGACAAAATGTCAATTCCATAAATCCCACTTCTGACACCGCTGGGACAAAATTACAGAACTCAGTCCAGTTACTCTTTTCTCACTTTACTTTTTTCTTAGTGCACAACAACACAGTTCTCTTTTACTGGAATTAACACGCACTATAGTCCTTCGTGACATTACAGCTAACAACTGTTTTCTTCTCATAACCTTGACTTACTGCTTTCTGTCTTTCTTATTTTCTCTGTCTCTAAAACAGCTGACTTTAACTATACAAGCACTCGACACTACTAAAAGTGCTTCACTGGCGGTACTACGGCGCAACTTATCTCTTCCAAAGACTGCACACACACCCACAGACACACATACACACAGACTGCCTGCTGTGACAACCTGTTCGAGATATCCTCCTTATTACGGGTATGAATTTTAAAATACTAGTACTTTGCTGAAACAGGAAGGTGTTATTCGTTTTTCTAAGTCATGGCCATGCAAGAAGAATAAATAATAAACTGTTCGTTTTCAACAACGCTGTTAATTTCAAAGAATATAACATCGTCGCCCATGTGACAGAATTTTGTACCGCAGTTCTTTTATATACCAGTAAATCTATTGACATTACCGCCTCCGTAGCGAAGTTGGTAGCGCGCTTGCCTTTGGCGCGGAGGATCCGGGTTCGATCCTCGGTACCAGCATGGGGATTTTTCCCCCGCTGAGTGGTCTGGCAGAGTCTCTCAGTCTCTTTAGGTCCCGGAGGGGCCCAATTGAGGAGATACTTGATGGAGAAGCAGTGGCCCCAGGTCCAGAAGACCGCATAACTGGCCGGGGAGCTCGGGGCGCTAACCACGTCCCACCCTCCAGTACTACACCTCACCAATGAGGCCTGTAGTGGGCAGAGATGGGGGATGCAGCGGCTGGGCGGCAAGCCTTGGCCCCTTTTGGGCTGTTGCGCTGGGGTAAAACAAATCTACCGACATGAGGCTTCACTTCTGATGATCCTTAAAACCCATCAGTCTGGGAAGATTTGAACCATGGAGCCACTCAGACCTATATCCAAAGAGAACGGAACGTCAAAGTCATCACAAAAAGATCAGCTCTTAAACGAGCTATACTTAAACCTACTGTATAACTGTTTATGGTGATTAGCATGTTAGCTTCCAAATCCGTAGGCCCCGGGTTTAATTCCTGGCTGGAGAACGGGAAACTTTCCTTCATTGGGATTATTTGACATCCTACTTATAGTATGAAAGTATGAGCGAAAAAATGTGAGTAAATTCGATAGAAATATGACATCGCGATAGCCTAATGGTCTTTGACGATCAAAAGGCAAAAGAATGTGCTCTATTTTCCTGTTTTCATTGTACCTGTAAGGAAATGTGGAATGAAGTAATTTGTGCAAACGTTTATCTTGAATATGATGTAGAAGACAGACGATTAAGCGTTTGCAAGAATAGTTTGTACAACGAGTGCCAAAGAAAATCTCGCAGGTACCTTCGTCTATGTCACATCATTTATCGTTGTACGTACCGTGGCTACTTCATTGTTTGCTTTAGGCTACGGTGCAAGAGTGTGCCACTCCTGGTAAACAGTTAAATCAATAACAACAGCAAAGACACAAAATGGTGTAGAAACGAAATATATGTTTACGATCTCGATAATATTGGCTCAAAGAGAAACAGGTAGAATGAGTGCATTCAGTTGCCATATGGATCTCCTATCGTGATTGGTAGCCATACCTTATCGGCTAGTGCAGGACACGCCTTTGAAGGGGTGAAAATCTAAGATGATGACTGGATGAGCGTCCAGATTAGAGGTGAAGCTCACGCGTTAAAAGACCCCAAGAAACTATACAAAATTCGCCGTGAATTTGTTGGCGCTTTTTGTACAAGAGTGAGTAGAGAAATTAATGTGCAATCATCAGATTCCGCCCTCGTATATTTTAAGTCACTATAACTACGTGGTCATATCACAACTGATCTGTTGCGCCAGGGGTGTTCAGCAAGCGAGCACATGCTCGCTTCTCCTACACATATTATCCCCCACCCCTCCACTCACCAACACAGGAGGGTCAGACCTAGGAGTCGGAGGCGAATGACGCGGAGTATATATAGTAGTACATACAATTCAATGGGAGGACGAATATTTTTGTTTTCGAGATGCAGACGGTAAATTTAACCGCTTGATTTGGAAGACTGCTAGTTGCAAATTTATACCATTTCCTGCTTAAGTTCTGTTTTTTTTTTAATTAAAGGAAACTCTTCTGTACAATTAGGTACAATATGGTTGAGCTAAGCTATACACAGAACAACATGAAACGTGTAATTGGGGTGCCATCCAGCGATAGTCCCAACAATATAACACAGAAATAGGGAAAAACAGTTACAGAAAAAGCATTTGTATAGAACTAGATGTTCATTCGCAAATCAGAATGCCAACGGCGCTTCAGTCTTCGTCGTAGAGGTTCAGGAGGAAGATAAATATGGCGGAGCAGAGGATTGTCATGGCGCAGACAGGATTGATGCAGTCTTCTGTAGCAGATGCGGAGGATACACATCACCTCCGGTAGACCTAAATCAGCATGCAGCGTAGTTGCGCACGTACCAGGGAGCGCCTGTCATGAGGCGTAGAAAACGATTCTGCGTACGCTGGATCCTCAGGATCTGCGATGGAGCTGCAGAACCCCAAATGGCACAGCTATACTGCCACATGGGTCGAATTAGGGAAGTATATACCAGGCGCTTGTACCGCAAAGGCAGGGGCGAGGAACCAGACACAAGATGATGGACTTCGCGGATACGGTGACGAATCCTCTGCACTAGACTACAGAGATGGGGACCCCATGTTAGCCGGCTGCCCAAGATAAGGCCAAGGTATCTTATGGAAGTCGCTGTGGGTATCTCCGTCCCATTCAGGTAAAGGGGATGATGGGTCACGTTCTTTTTGTAAGTGAACTTCACAACTCTGGACTTATGAGCGTTCATAGTCACCCTCCAACGTTGACACCAGGATTGAATTTGATTACAGAAGTCCTGAAGGTGGCTAGCAGTCACAGCACAAGTGCCCACACTCAGGGCTGCCACGTCATCGGCAAAGTGAGCGATGGTGAGTTGAGGATGACGAGGAAAATCGGAGGTATATACTAGATATAATAAAGGGCCTAGTACGCTTCCTTGCGGCACACCAGATGATATAGGAAGGGCCTTGGAGAAGGCATGGTCATATTTTACGGAAAAGGTGCGATTATGCAAATAGGACTGTAGGAGGCGGAAATAGGTGTCCGAGAGATGCGGTTTGAGCTTGAATAACAAACCATTGTGCCAAACCTTATCAAAAGCTTTCTCCGTATCCAGAAACAATCCTAAGCACACAGATAGACGTTCATATGTATCAAGAATAGTGTCAACGATGCGGTGTAGTTGTTGAGAGCAGGAGTGAAGAGGGCGAAATCCAAACTGAGTATCAGGGATAATTGGTGCGAGCTCAGAGAAGAGGCGAGGTAGAAGGAGACGTTCGAAGATTTTGGAAAGAAGGGAGAGTAAACTAATAGGACGATAACTGCGGGGATCGTTTTTAGCTTTGTCAGGTTTAGGAAGAAGGATAACAGTAGCATGCTTCCATTGGTGAGGGATATGAGCAGTGCGGAGAATAGCGTTGTAGATCTGTGTTAGCAGGACTAGCGCATTCCGGGGAAAATGAAGTAATAAGGGTTGCACAATAAGATCAGGACCTGGAGATTTTTGAGCTGAGGAGCGGACGATGGTATTTTTAACTTCAGCAGGGGTAAAGTAGTGTCGAAAAGGAGTGAGTAATAAAGGTTGCGTGAGTTCTTCCTTCACTCGATGATTAAATTCCACGTCGAGCACAGGATTGGGTGAAAACTGTCATACCAGGAGTTCAGAAAACAGGTTGACCTTTTCAAGTGGCGTAGAAAACCAAGTATTGCCAACCTTAAGAGGCGGTATGGCAGCAGAATGGCGTGTCAAAGTTCTAGTCTTCTGCTTAAGTTCTGTGTTCACGATAAATGTTATTCCCTGGAAAAATACAACCAACTTTTGAAGCAATTGTACAATACATTCTCTTCACAGTTTGAAGACCTAAAGATATTTGAAACCAAAATCCAATTAGTTTTAACTCCTTTGAAGTTTCCATGTAGTGAGGTTTCACAGAAGCTACAAAATATCAACTACTTCCATTGCAGAATTCCAAAACCGTAACATGTTCTGAGAAAGAAGGGTGGGGGCTATTTAGGTCTGTGTCCTGCTGTGAGTATCCGAGATTACGCTTGTTTGCATCTAGTTTAATGGCAGTCCACTTATATCTGCGAATAAACAATTTAAAAAAATGAACTACATTAAGAGTATTGCAGGAACATAACAATCACCTTGCTTATCTTTTGAGACTGTGCACTTCATTTTTGCACTAAATATTGAAGCCTTCTGAAACGTAATTCGTGTCAAAAAGGTATCCTCAGAAACACTGTGAGTTAATCAGGAGTAGAGTATGAATGTGTACGCCTTTGATTTCCTGTATGTAAGAATGTGCCGCCACTGGAACTCAGTAACTACGGATTATTGCATCATTCTGTCCCAGCGGGTGGAAGGAGGTGATTTCAACCTTCCCTAACCGCATCCCTGTGTTAGGCGATACCTCGTGGCTGGGTGTGTGGAGTTAGTCTTCTAAGTCATCACTTATTACACCGACATTCTTCATCACGTGTCAGGGGGTCGTAATGCTAAACAACTGCATCTATGCCTGCGATGAGTGATCACGTGTGCTTCTAAACTACCGGCCAGATGGCATTATTCTACCTAATTTGTGTGGCTGTGGATAGATAACAGAAAATTCCCAATCCCCATCTAGTTTCAGTTTTAGTGCATTTTTAGGCTTAAGATGGAGTTATTTATTCCCGTATTTACGTTTGCAAGTGAAAGAAATTGAAAAACACCCGTTAGATTGGCCAGCCCACGGAATATGTACAGGACTGCAAGAATGAAGGGAACACACGTCACCGGAAGTTGATCTATAACGGTTGGATTTAGAACAGTAGGTATGAGCAAAGTTATTGTAACGTTCATATTCTTGGGTGTTTTTGATTTTTAGGTAATCGGATAGAAAAAATCGTTTTGAACACTGAGGACACTATGCTAATCATTTGCATTCATGTAACTTTCTTTGCATCCACGTGTTGTTGATAACTAAAGCGGATCACTAATGTATAATGCCTTTGAAAGCACATGTTCTTTCCATGACCAGCAGGAAAAACCAACAAACCTACCACTTGAGAAATTAGTAAGTTTTGCATTCTTATTTAGGTAAACCTTCAATTCACATTTATATTGTGTCTTATGTTCTTGTCTGACACTATAAGAAAAAAGAAAGAAAAATCTTATGTATTTCAGCTTTCTCTACCTCTGTACAAATTATATTTACGAACGTTTATTCTACTCCATACTTTATGTTAATTGCCATACACATTTGCGGAAATCATTGCTAATTTTCTTGTAGGTGCAGGGGGAAAATGAGAATGTAGGCTTTAACCCATTGCTAAATGTTTTAAAGCTGGTTGGTACGAGATGGCCTCGACATTCGGTTCTCTTTGTTTAGACACGAGATAAATAACAAATTAAAGGAATATCCCCGAAATGGTTCACTCCATAAAAAATGTAAAGGATGTAAAACATGGCGTTTAACAGGATCTATATATTTTGTTGTAGAAGTCAACAGTCTTTTATGCAGTTTGCCACCTGCCGATAACTTTTGCAAAAGCCGTTGATTTGATACATACAAAAAAAATTGATGTGTTCCACTCACATGACTTTCTCTACTACATATTATACGAACTACTCTTACAAACTCTTGTTCCTTTATCTTCTTTGTGTCAGTTGAGATAAACATTTGTACAAATTATCTTTTTGCTTATTTTCTTATAGGTACAAGGGAAATGTGGGAATACAGTAGACTTTGAGCGATAGTCAAATCCTTTAAAGCTTTCGAATTCCGTTCTCTTTGCACGGTTAACATAAAATTTAATAACCGTGTTCCATTTGACAGAATTATAAGTTCTCCAAAACTCGCACAAATAACGAGGAGTATCTCCGAAAAGGTTCACTCTACAGAAAAAATTATTTAGGCATAAATTGTGATTTTTAGCAAGATCTACATTTGTTGTACAGGAAGATTTGGTCTATCTCTTACGGTTTACCAGTTATGTAAAAGTCATCCAGAGTATATAGAACTTCATTGACTATAGCCAGAAAATTCAAGATATATATTTCAATTTTCATAAAAATATCTCAAACATTTGGCATTTTAGTCAAGATTGTTTGGACCATTTTCAAGAAAATCAAAATTTTCGATTTAAAGGGTAGTTTAGGACCGAGGAATTTTCTTTTAAATCTTCGTGTTGCATTCTTGAAAGACATTAAACTTAAATACCAACTTTAGTTTTCAACCGACTTTTCGTTTATGAGTTATGCTGTCCAAAGGCAGACATACACACACATATACACACGGACCTTTTTCTAAAAATCTTTTTTTTTTTTTTTTTTTTTTTGGATTCCGGGAGCTCAAAACATGTATTTCTGGTGAAATCTCGACATCAATTTTTTGGGGGGAATACAATACTTCCTATACGTAGTAGAGACGGTAAAAAAACATTCACAGCTTTTATTGCCTCAACCAATAATCAAGAAGCCAAAGAGATACAGGAAAATTTAATGGTATGCTTAACACTAGCCGAAGAGAAAATTAAAATCCGAAGGATGAGAATGGAAGAGGGGAAAAAACTATCTCTGAGACAGAGACAGCACAAGAAGCAAATAAAATCATTGGCAGCAGAAATCTAAAGCTAGGTAAATCTAGAAAAGGACGTTAACCTATGATAATTTACAATGTGTTAGTGGGAAGAAAAGCAGAAAAATTGCTTAAAGATATTTATAAACAAAATCTTTGAGAATATAATTAGTAAAAGGAATTTTAAAAGGCTTTAAAACTTTGTTTTAATACGAGCCAAAGAATAGAGCAACTGGACACCTAATTGTAAAAGTTACACCACAACCTAGAAGAAAATCAGTTGCTAAAACTAGACTTTATGCAGGTCCGTGAAGGTGAGAGATTTCGTATCTGAAGCAAACTATCAGGATATTGGACACGTAGCAAAAATATGTACCAGTCTGGAAAATGTGGGGAGGTGGATCATGACAAACTATTCTGTGAAAAATCTGATGTATTGCACTCACATGACTTTCTCTACTCTTGTATTAACATAACTCTAGAAAAACGAAACCTCGGAAAAAATACTTAAGTGGAAAGTAAGTCAAGATTTTACTTCCAGAGACCACTGGCTTGTTTATTTTACCTATAAGTACCTGGGCGACCAAGTATCGCTTGCCGTTTTTCCCCCTTTTTTGTGAAATCTTGCTTTTTGGGAGAAGATATTTAGATAAACTTGAAAAGCAAAACGTTAACTAAGTAAAAAGTTTTGTCGCAATTTTTAAGAGTCATTTCCGAGATACAACATAGAGATACACATAAATATTTCATAAGCATCATTCAGCCGTAAAACGTCCAATGCTTAACACAGGCCTTCCACATAAATATCCACCTAGTTTGATGTTTTCGTTGTTCCATTATGAAGCTCTGTTCCTTGGTGCTGCGGTCGACTCTATCTTCCAGAGTGTTAACACGTTGGCCAAAGTCCTGCATCTTTCCGCCAATTTCTTTCATGGCTTATTTAGCCCCGTACAGTCTCTCGTTAGTATTTTCCGATAGCTCTATCTTCTTATCGGACATTCTCGTTTTCATCTTTTCCATTCCGGACTTTACATTTTTCAATTCAGCTTCGACCCTTGTTTCCATTTTATCCATCTTTGTTTCCACATTTTCCATTCCGTAATTTACATTTTTCAATTAGACTTTCATATTTGTTTCCGTCTCCACATTCCGCAATTCATTCCATTTCCCATTATGTCCATCTTGGCTAACATTTGTGTCATCCACTATTCCATATTGTGTTTTCGTCCCACTCCTGACACCGATGTGAAACTTTACTTTTTAACTACTTCTTTATTTTTAATGAAACACTGGAACGACACTAAGCAAAAGCGCTGTTGAACAATAACAAATAATTATACTGGAAGAAAAGCTAGTTGATGAATCCGTGTGAACGTAATACGCATTTCCGTTTCAATCATATAGAAAATTGTACGAATTGTTCGCCGAAGAGGGAGTACTGAAAGAAATGTGATTGTCTTTGTTAAAAGAAAAATGTGTAGACAAACCGTGTGAATGTTATACATTGTACTTATATTTCAAATGTGTGTAAAAATGTATGGATTGTTTGTAGAAAGGGGAGTAGTGTGTTACGCAAAAGAAAAGGGAGTAGAGGAAACCATGTGAACGTAAAAAGTTGCGTGGCGAAATGGATCACATAAAAACATTCGCCATGAAAAAGTGCTTAGATATGCCAATCACCATGGTGATCGTCAACTGGTTTTGGAGTCACTCTTCAACATACAATATGTAAGTACCTATAGGCGTTGGTATGTATGGAGTTGATAAACGATAGAGGATAGCGTGTGAATTGTTACGTAAAACAAAAGTGAGTAGAGAAAATATAGTAATATGTTGTAATATGTTTCTATTTCAAACATATAGAAAATTGTATGAATTGTGTGTTGAAGGGCTAGTAGAGATAGAAGAGTGATTGTGTCTTGTAAAGGAAGAATTAGTAGAGGAGACTATGTGAATGTAATACGTTACATTTATACTTCAATCATAGAAAATTGCATGATTTGTATGTTGAAGGGCAAACAGAGGATGTATGAATGTGTTTACGCAAAGGAAAAGTGAGCAGGAAACCATTTGAAAGTAATATATTGTGTAGTAAAACGGTTACCATTAAAACTTTGTCCATGAAAAATACATATACGTGCCGAATTTCGAGGTGCTCGGTTCAGCGGTTTTCGAGATTGACAGTTGCATATTATATACAAGTATCCATTTTGTGTATATATAGATGATATAAATTGTTTGTAGAAGAGTGAGTGTAGAAAGCAGTGTGAATGTAACACCATTTCTATTCCAAACATACAGAACATGGTATGTTTTATTTAAAAAGAAGGGATAAAATGGTTTTTTGTGTAAAATCAGGTATTTTGTGGAAAATTGCTTATAGAAGAGTGAGTAGAGAAAGAGATATGAACGTGTTACCTGAATTTGAGTGGAGAAAACAGTGCGAATGTAATAAGTAGGATTTCTATTTCAGACGTACAGAAAATTTTTTAACTTGTAGAAGAGGGAATAAAAACATGTTTTTAATTTAAAATCGCGCTTTTAAGGCAAGACACCAATGTAGATAAACTTAAAAAGCAAAATCTTATCTCAACACAAAATTTGACCAAAATCTATAGAGCCGTTTCCGAGATACACATAGTATAGATAATTATGCAAGAATTGCTCTGTATAAGAGGGAATAAAAATACTACTTTTTGTGTAAAATCGCGTTCTTTTCAGGAAAGATACCTACATATATAACTACACTTAAAAGCAAGATCTCATATGTATAATAAATTTTAACCAAATCTTTAGAGCCGTTTCTGATGTGTATGTACAAGAACTGCTCTGTAGAAGCGGGAATAAAGATGCTATTTTTATGTAAAATCGCGTTTTTTCAGGAATATAAACTTAAAAAGCAAAACGTTATCTGAATACAAAATTTGGCCCAAATCGTTAGAGGCATTCCCAAGATATATATATCTATACAAGAATTGCGCATTAAAGGATATTAGATCTTATAATAAATAAATGCAATGATAGAAACTTAGCTAGCAATAAAACAAATTGTTCGTAGTACACTTGGGAAAAATTTCAACAAATCTTGGACCATATAATAACATTGTGACAAATGACAAAAATTAATCCGTTTACTCTCTATCACTGTATTGTCTTCCAAAATTGTATCAGAAATACACACTTTTCTTATCATGTTATCACAGTCTACAGTCTTTCATGCTATCCCAACTTACAGATGTTCTTCTCATAAACTTGCTCTGTCCTTTCAGTGTCTTTCTTCACTTTCTCTGTCTATCATGCACTTACGACGTCACAGTCACTCGTCACCCACGTAACTTCCAAGACACATACATGCACAGCTGGCTCACACTCACTCACACACTGATCGACTCATGCCTACTCACTAACTTTGCTACTGTCTCGCGTCCTTTTATCCGTTGGTCTATGGTTCAAATCCCAGCTGCGGCATTGAATTTTTAAGTTCCAGTTCTACCTGTGTGTTTAAAAACACCAACAGTAAGTTTGTTGGCATAAATCAATAATAATGGTATGAAATATTTAATCCTATATTTACCCTGGCAACTCAGAGTAATAGAAGAAGCGACCGTCACATTGGTCAGCGTACGGGGTACGAACCCGGAACTTGCCCGAATGAAGGGAACGACATCGCCGAAACTTGATTTATAATGACTGGTTTCAGTACAGCTGGGATGAGTCATTAACCATCTTCCTCTAACTTTACATGATATAACTTTACATATTAAAAAAACGTAAGATCTACAATTGAATTATATCCTTCATTTTGTAGGGTCGGTCTGAGTGGCTCAGGTAATTAGACGCTGGTCTACTGATCCCAAGGTCGCGGGTTCAAATCTGTTCAAGACCGATTGTTTTTAAGTGAGCTTAGAAACGAAAGCCTCATGTCAGTAGATTTACTGGCATGTAAAAGAACTACGAGACGAAAAAGTAATTGTAGGAACTTAGCTAGCAATAAAATAAATTATTCGCAGTTCAATAGGAGACAATTCTTGGATGATACAATATGATATAAAGTATCTAAATAAATGAAAACGCTGAAAACTGACAGCAACGATTAAAATACAACTAATCACACAGTTCCTAAATTTACAGACAGTAGTTGGACCGATGCTTTAGAAACACTACCTAGAAACATGCTGAAATTGAGATAAATGTATAGGGTAGAGGCAGAGAGGCAAAATAATTTAAATAAGTATACACAAATAAAAATCTTGGTATACACAATATCGTGTCACACAAGAAATGATATCGTTAAAGTGCACAATTTATGTGAAATAATGCTTTTTAATGAAGATAAAGATTTTCAGGATATTCCTTGTTATTGGTCTAAATTTTAAAATACTCGTACTTTGCTCAAATAGCAGGGCTTTATTCGTTTTTATTAAAACGTGCAAGGAGAATAAATATTAAGTATTAAATATTTCGTTTCTTGACAACGCTGTTAATTACAAGGATCATAGCAGCGCCGCTGGTGTGTCGGAATTTCGTACCACAGAAGTTCTTTTAATGCCAATAAATCTACTGGCACGAGATTCTGGCACATTTAGGCCCGCGATCTTGGAGCCACCCAGAACGACATGCAAAGAGAATGGAATGTCCAAGTCATCACATAGTGACTAGCTCTTAAAAAAGCTATCATTAAACCTATTGAATGAATGAGCCTGGATTAATGAGCGAGAGAGTGTATGTGTGTGTGCATGTGCGAATTCAATAGGAATATGACATTCCGGTAGCTAAATGCCCCTTAACGACCAAAAGCCAAAAAGGTACCCTACTGTATTTTCCTTTTCTCTCTAAGGAAATGTATAACAAACTCATTTCTACAAAGGTTTTTCTCGATTAAGATGTAGAAGATCAAGATTAAGTGATTGTTAGAATATTTTGTACAAGAGTGAGTAGTGTACTTAATGTGAGTACACACATCAGATTCTGCCCTCCTATAGTTTAAATCAATATAACCGTGGTCATAACGCAACAGATCTGCTGGAGATACCCCGTGGCTCGGTTAGTTAGCCTTCTAAGTCCTCTCTTATTATATCATCTTGCTTCGTCACGTGTCCACAGGGACCTTAGCGCTAAACGACTGCATCTGTGCTTCTGTCGTCACCAGATGTGTCCACAGACACCTATCTCTATGCTTCTAAACTACCGGAAGATGTGATTAGTCTACCTAATTTCTATGCGTATGGATAGATGGTAAAGGAGTCACAATTACCACCAAGTTTCAGTTTTACTAAATTTTAGACTTAAGGTGAAACTTTGGGTCAGGCTATTAAATATTTGATCTGGTATTTACCTTCGTAATTGAGAGAAATCAAGAAAATGCCTGTCAGATTTCTCAGCCCACAGGATATGAATCCGAGACCGCCCGAATGAAAGGAACAACATCGCCGGAAGTTAATTTAAATTGGCCGTTTTTAGGATTGCTAAATATTTCCGGAATACATAAATCTAAAACCTGCTGTATGAGCGCTGATGTAGTATTGGAGATTCCAATTATCTTTACAGGTTACATTTATCGTAATACAGTTTAATTCAAGTATCTAGGCTTCGCGCTGCAAACGAGAGTCAAATGTTTCACGAAACACATCACGGAAAAGGCTAGGCAAGCTATAATTGCAATAAACGAAGTAAAAAAACATTAGACCCCTCAACCTAGAGACGGCGATGCTGCTATTTAAGGTAAAAATCCTACCAATACTGACTTGCGGCATAGAAATTATATGGCCCCACTTAGCAATGAAAAATCTATCCATCCTGGAAAGAGTGAAAGCGAGATACATAAAGAAAGCACTAGGGGTGTCAAAAACAAGAAAATCAAGACTCGAATACCTGCTGGCGAGAGAAACATTCCTCATAGAGGAACTCAAGACAAGCATGCACCAGCGCTTCACAGACTCTCCTAGCAACACTGAAGAGGAAAAGAAGAAATATAACCAGAATTCTACTGCACAGGAGCCATGATGGACTGCGCATGGACGAAGGAAAATATCTAAATGAGACATGTTATCAGCAGGTTGGCAGTCCACGAATTCTATCACATGATATGCAAGTACAAGAACTACCACGAACCAAATATGGACTGTGAATGTAGGATGTGTGAAAAGACGTGTGAATGCTATCACATCGAACTATGTACAATAAGTACAAGGTCAAGTGATTATGCAAATGTATAACTTCTCTTGGCTATTTAACCGCAGTTAATTGTATTATAATACAGTTGGTTGTCTTTTATGTTGAAGAAAAACCCATACGACGACCATTATTTCGTCACCGAGAACAGTTTTAGGGTTCCTTAGTGTTTTTGTTCTTTTCTCAATCAAGCGGGGCTTAAATTTCGATTTAAAATGAGCCTAAAAATGGGGGACACGCAGCTCTGCATGGTACACAGCTCTCCTGCAGTTATACCCTATCCTGAGTTCCAAGACCATGCCTCTCCGTTTGAAACTGCAGCTATACCGCGCTATTATTCCGCCTTTGGTTCTCTACGGATGTCAGATCTGGGGAACGGTGGCAAATTTCACCTTCGTCAGACTCCAGACGCTGCAGAACAGGGCTTTAAGGATTATATACGGCATTGGTTGAGGATTCCCTGCTTATATCCTACACGAACATTCCAATATTCCGTACATCATCGACATGATCAGAACGTGCGCTCGTTCAGTGTACAACAAAATTCAAACCCATCCCAAACCGCTGGTGAACTCTCTGGGTCAATATGACCAGAGCCAATAGCGTCGCTTACCATCATACAAACTAGCGAGGGACTTATTGGGCCCACTCGGGAAACCAAAAGATGGGAAAAGCGACACAATTTTGGCCATCAACTGTGAGATCACAACACGCTTCGACAACGCTACCTTCTGGCAATAGCTCTCAAAGTCACCTCATCTCGTTGGAGTTCAACTTAGCAGAATTGAGCACTTCTCTACTTCTTAGAACTAGCTCATGCTCAGACTACAGCACTGCTGACTACGCTCTCAACGGAACTTCAACGACCGATAACCTACCTCCACGATACAGAGGACGAAACCAACATTGGGACTTCAGTCAGTAGCAACCATCTTCGACCAGCGGCCACCTCTAGTCAAAAACCAACCCTAAAAATTAGGGAAAAAACCGCCTAATCCTAACCATCCAACGTCTGCCTCCCGTGTGTGTCAGCCAGGGTCTTGGCCATGGTTGTCACCCGAATATCCTTACCACGATGCTGGTAATTTACCGGCCAGAAATTCCCACACTAACGAGGGTGCTCAGCGGAATCTCGTTACACCCGCAACACTTCTCCCTTCTATCTCCCCGTGAAACCAACACCCTCTCATCTCCCTTCTTTCCTGGCGAAATAAGCCACTGTTTAACTTCTCACTCAATATCTGTCTCCCCTTAAAAAAAAAGGAAAGAAATAAAACAAGAAAAAATATCTGATGTGTTGCACTCACATGACTTTCTCTACTCTTGTACTAACCATTCTTACAAACCCTTATTCCTATATCTTCTTCGTCGTAGTTAAGATAAACATTTGTACAAATTACCTTATTGGTTAGTTCCTTGTAAGTAGAAGGGGAATATTATAATACAGTAGGCTTTGTGCGATAGTCAAATCCTTTAAAGCTTTCAGAATCCGTTCTCTTTGCACACTTAACATATAAAAAATGAACAAGGATGTTGCACTTCACGAAAGCTTTAAGTTTTCCGAAAGTCACACACATAACAAGGAATATCTCCGAAATGGTTAACCCTTCAACAAAATTCATTGAGACATAACTTGTGTATTTTAGCAAAATCTACATTTTTGTATAGTATGATTTTGTCTATCTCTAACGGTTTACCAGTTATGCAAAAGTCGTCCAGAGTAAACACGACTACAGGGGCTATAGCCAGAAAATTCAAGATATACATTTCATTTGCCATAAAATATCTCAAACATATGACATTTAAATCAAAATCGTTAGAGCCCTTTTCAAGAAAATCAAAATTTTCGAAAAATGTTCCATGTAAAGGGTAGTTTAGGATGGGGCTATTTTCTTCAAAATCTTCGTATCGCATCCTTGAAAGACATTAAGCTTAAATACCAACTTTGGTTTTTAACTGACTTTTCCTTTTTGAGTGATACTGACACACAGACTGACTGACACAGACACAGACGGACCTTTTTCTAAAAAGGCTTTTTTTTTTTTTTTTTTGATTCAGGGGGTCTCAGAACATATATTTCCGGTGAAATCTCGACATCGAATTTTTGGGTGGAATACAATACTTGCCCTACTTACCAGTAGAGAAAGTAAAAAACCGTAATCAAAACGGGGATAATTAATTATTTTTCGGATGGTGGAAAAATCCATTTATGGAGCCATCCCAGCATAGTGGGGACTGTAGGCTTCGCTTGAAGGTACTACACACTAAAAACCTCCAACGGAGAGAATTTAGGAGAGAAAGTTCAGCAGTACCACTATTGCACCTGGGAATTCAAGGAGCGCGTACATTGGCCGGCCACAGGGGTTAAGTACTGCGGTGACGACACCCGGACGGGGCAAGTCCCATTCTTCTGGCAACTGCACAGCAAATTGTAAAAGTTGCACCACACATTAGCAGAAAATTAATTGAAAAAACCAGACTTTATTAGTGGTTCCAGTCCGTGAAGTTGACAGATTACAAGATATAGATTGCAAAATGGGATGTCACACAGGTAGCAAAACTTTGCACTGGACCGCAAATCGACAGAAATTATGGGAAGGTCGATCATGACAAAAAGACTGGAAGAAAAGATCAAGCGCCTACTTGCATTCCATTCCATACACGAAACCAAAAATATAATGGTTCATTATTCTTCATTACGCGTGTCCAGAATCACTGATGACACGAGTCAATTGCATGCAAAAAATGTGATGATAAACAGACTGTTTCAGTTGCTAACTATTTAAGGATGGAGTCTTCTAAAGGACTGTGGCTATTATTCCAAAATCTTGGTAGAAAAACCAGAGTTGAAATACACCACGTAGAATTAGAAGAAAGCCAAAGAGAGTTTTTGAGCATAAATAAAAAATTCGTATTTTCCTTGGTTATCTGATTACCCTCCCCGCATAGAGAACGTACACCGCCTAGGACTTACAGCCTGTGCCTGGAGTCAGAGGCCCGTTACGGAGCAGATGAACCTATGGATCAAAGTGAAGACCTGGAAGTGGGTGGTCAGCTCAAGACCAGGTATGAGAGTGAGGAAGAGGGGGATATAAAATGCAGGTGAAATGGATGAATGGAAAGATGATGATAAAGCAGTTGGTGGGAGTCTGGGGGAAACCGGAGAAAACCCACACACAGGCCGCTTCGTCCATCACGACTACCACATGTGGGTCTCTGGGATCGAACCAATGCCAAATAACACAGAGAGATTAGACTTGAAACGAAAGATCACGCTTAAATAGAGGAATATTTTTAACACATAGCTTTTATTTCTTCAACCAACAATGGAGAAGCCAAAATGATACAGAAAAATTTAGTCTCATGCTGAAAACCAGTGAAAGACAAAAGTAAAATCAGAAGGCTGTAAATAGCATGGAAAACGTAATCATTGGGACTGAAGGAGATGGAAATAAAATAATATCATTGACTGCAGAAATCTAAAGGATCAAGATATAAAAACAAAATAAATAAAGAAAAAGAAATCTATTAATGATAATTTACAATGTGTAGGAAGAAAACAAGAAAAATCGATTAAAGTTATTTATAACCAGAACTGAGGACATAATTATTAAAAGGAATTTAACACCGATTTTAAATTTCGATTTTATAGGAGCCAAAGAATGGGGCAACTGCACATCAAGTTGCACCACAAATTTGAAGAAAATTAATTAAAACAAAACAGACCTTATGCAAGCTTCCAGTCAGTGAACGTGAGAGATTCATATCTGTTACAAAATGTCAGGAATTGGACACGTACCAAAAATTTGCACTAGAGTGTAAGTCTGTGAAAATTGTGGAGATGTCGATCATGACAGAAAACACCGTGGAGAAATAGATCAAGCACCTACTTGCTTCCCATTCCATAGAAGAAACAAAGCATACAATGACAAACAGGATTGTTTCAGTTGCTAATTATTAGGAGATCGAGTGTTCTGAAGGACTAGCCGTGACTATTAATCCAACATTTTAAAAGAAAGCCCCCTCCAAAAAAAAAGAAAAACACACCATGTAGAATTACGAAAGTTTAAAGATAGTTGTTGAACATAAATTAAAAATACAGCTACTAGAACTCCAAAATAATGTCAAATAACACAGAGATTGTAGTGAAAACGAAAACCCCATTAAAATAGAAGAATATTTATAATAATTAGGGAATAGTACCTATCAACTGACGCAGTAATAAATAAAAGGAAAATTAACACAGAAAGTAACACAGACCAGAACTACTGTCCAAGCCAACCTCAGGCGTCTTCGTCTGTGGCCTGCATTCGGGAGGTTGCGGTTTCGAACCCAGAGATCCACCCTTAATAACCATCTGTCTAGGCTAGATTTCGATCTGTTATCTTAGTAATAGTAGACCAGCGCCTAACGAACTGACTGACATGCAAAGAGAATGGAATGTCAGTGCCATTACGTAGCGATCAGATCTTAAAAGATTTGACTTTACTTAGACCTACCGTGTGATTGCTTCTGTGGTCTGTTCTTTTTTTTTTTTTTTTTTTCTTTCTTTCCCCCCTCCCCCCTTCCTCTTTCTTCCCCTGGACGGCTTTAAGTTACCAACATTCGTCTTCTCAGGATAAAGGAAAACCTTGGGGAAAAAACCTTATCCGGTTAACTTACCCTAAGCGAGATTCGATCTCTCGACCTCTTGAACGTGAGGCAGACACGCTAACCATCCCGCTACCGAGGCGCGCTTCTGTGGCCTGGTGGTTTGTATACTAGCTTCGAAATCTGAGGTCCAGGTTCAATTCCCGGCTGGTGGATGGAAATGTTTTCTTAATTTGAATTATTCACCATATATTTAGAGTCCGGAAGTATAAGTGTATGTGTGCGGTTTGGTGGTCTGGTGGTGGTGGTGATGGTGGCGGTGGCGGTGGCGGTGGCGGTGGTGGTGGTGGTGGCGGCGGCGGTGGTGGTGGCGGCGGTGGTGGTGGTATGGTGGTGGTGGTGTGGTGGTATGGGGGTGGTGATGTGATGGTGGGGTGGTGATTGTGGTGTGGTGTGGTGGTGGGGTGGTGGTGGGGTTTTGGGGTCGTGGTGGTGTGGTGGTGGGGTGGTGATTGTGGTGTGGTGGTGATTGTGGTGTGGTGGTGATTGTGGTGCGGTGGTGGTGGGGTGGTGGTGGTGGTGGGGTTTTGGGGTCGTGGTGGTGTGGTGGTGGGGTGGTGATTGTGGTGTGGTGGTGATTGTGGTGCGGTGGTGGTGGTGGGGTTTTGGGGTCGTGGTGGTGTGGTGGTGGGGTGGTGATTGTGGTGTGGTGGTGGGGTGGTGGTGGTGGGGTTTTGGGGTCGTGGTGGTGTGGTGGTGGGGTGGTGATTGTGGTGGGGTGGTGATTGTGGTGTGGTGGCGGTGGCGGTGGTGGGGTTTTGGGGTCGTGGTGGTGTGGTGGTGGGGTGGTGATTGTGGTGTGGTGGTGATTGTGGTGCGGTGGTGATTGTGGTGCGGTGGTGGTGTGTGGTGGGAAGTAGTGTGGTGCGCGTGCGCGTCTGTGTGTTTCTGTGTGTTTCTGTGTGTTTCTGTGTCTGTGTGTGTTTGTGTATGTGTCTGTGAATTCAAAAAATATGCCATCCCAATAGCTAATTCTCATTTTACCTATAAGGAAATGTGTAATGAAATAATTTGTGCAAATGCTTATATCGATTAATATGTAGGAGACAGCAGATTTGGCGTTTGCAAGAATATTTGTACACTAGTTGAGGAATTAATGTGAGTGCGCACATCAGAGTCTCCCTTCCTATATTTTAAGTCGTAACCGTGGTCATATCGCCACTGATCTGTTAGGCGATACCTCGTGGCTTAGTGTGTAGTGGTTAGTTAGCCTTTTAAAACACCTCTTATTACATCATCTTGTTTCGTCACGTGTCCACGTGTCCACGTGTCACGTGTTCTTAGTGCTAAACGACTGTATCTCTAATTGTCGTCACCAGATGTGTCCACACACATGTACAATGATTCTAAACTACCGGCCAGATGGCATTATTCTATCTAATTTCTATGTCAATGGATAGATGGCAGAGCATTTGCAGTTACCATTTAGTTTCATTTTCACCTTATTTTTTGGCTTAAGGTGGAACTTTAGGTCCTGGTATGAAATATCTTCTTCTTCTTCTTCTTCTTCTTCTTCTTCTTCTTCTTCACTTCATGGATTAGACTCTCGCCTGTTCCGTCTTCACAGTGTCTCCTTCCATCTTTTCCTCGGCCTCCCTACGTCCCTCTTGCCTTTAGGACTATATTGGAAAACTACTTTTGGCAGTCTTGTATCATCCACTCTTCCAACATGTTCAAACCATCTTCTTCTGTACCTATCCATTCTTTAGGTGATAGCTTCCACTTGTAATTAATTTCTTATATTTTCATTTCTAATTCTATCTTCTCTTGTACATCCTTTTGTTCTTCTCAAGAATCTCATTTCGCAACTTTGTATTCTGCTGATGGTTCTTTGTGTAGGTACCCAGTTTTCGCATCCATAAAGTAACGTTGGGACCACCATGGTATTATAAAATTTTATTCTTGTTTCAGACCTTGTTTTATTCTTTAGGGTTTTGTGAATTGTTCCACAGATCGTTTGAAATCTCATTAATTTTTTGTTCGTATCTTTATCTTTCTCATTGCTGATTTCACACCCTAAATAATTGAAGGAGGATACTTGTTCCAATACTTTATCATTAACGACTATTTTCGACCTTATTGGTATTTTACCCCAGTTTGCCATTATTTTTGACTTTTCTATTGATATTTCAATATTAAGACTTTTGCATATTTGGTTAAGGTGGTGTATTGAACGTTGTAAATCATCTTCTGTTTCTTGTATAATTACTACGTCATCTGCATATAATAAAATATTTAAAATTTTTCCTTGGGCTACTTTTATGCCTGCGTCAATTTTCTGTCTCCAATTTTAGATTATTTTATTAACATAGATGTTAAAAAGTGTCGGTGACATTGGGCACCCTTGTCTGATTCCTTTATTAGTTAAAATTTCTTCTGATTTTCCTGTCTTGAATCTTAAACTTATTTTAGTATCCGCATATAAACTTTTCACCGCATTCACCAAATGTCTTGGGTAGCCTTGTTCTTTCATTATGATCCACAGCTTTTCTCGGTCTACATTATCAAAAGCCTTCTGGAAATCTATAAATTCTATATGTGTCTGCAGATTATATTCTCTTATTTTCTCCAGTATCTGCTGCAATATGAAAATATTATCTGTTGTCGATCTTCCTTTCCTGAAACCACTTTGTTCTTCACCTATCAGGGATTCAGCTATTATTTTCACTCTTTTGTTTATTATTCTAGCACACAATTTATAGATTGAATTCAGAAGGCTAATACCTCTGTAATTCTTGCATTGTCTTCTGTCACCTTTTTTAAACAGTGATATCACTTCTGCCACTTTCCATCTCTCTGGAATTTTTCCTTTTATCCAACATTTGTTCATAATATGTAATAATCTTAAATGTAATAACATTCCTCCGTTCTTTAAAAGCTCTACATTTATTTTATCTTCTCCAGGTGCCTTTCTATTTTTCATCCATTTCAATCCGTCTTTTAGCTCTTCCAAATCTATTAAATCAACCGTTCCTTCTATTTCTTCTTCCTCGTCATCTTTATTATTTTGTGGTGCGTCGTTATACCATAATTCTGTGTAATGCTTTATCCAAGTGTCTTTTCTTATCAGTTCCATTCTTGCTACATCTCTTTCGTCTTTATTAAGTTGTTTTAAAACTTTATAAGCGAAATTCTGTCTCCCATGTATGTCATGCTCTATTTGGCTAATAAATTTTTCCCATGATTGTTCATGAGTTTTTCTTACCGTTTGTTTTGCTAAATTGCGTTTTTCTTTGTAGGCGTTTCTTGTTTCTTCATCCTTCTTCTGTATCCACTGTAAATATGCCTTTTGCTTCTCCTTTATAGTTTGTTCTCCTTTATAATTTGGTCTAATTTATAATTTGTTCTATGAAATATTTAATCGTGTATTTACCTTAGCAACTCAGGGAAATCTATGAACCGCCCGTTAAATTGGTCAGCGCAGAGGATATAAACCCAGGACCACCCGAATGAAGGAAACAGAAGCCACCGGGTAAACTGGAGGATCCACAGTGTACTCTCCCCGCTACTCTTCGCAGCTTACATGTCCGATTTCCCCACGGAAGAACACATTGCGACATGCCAGTATGCGGACGATGTCCTCATTATGGAACAAAACAAAAACGTGAGATATTGTCTCCCTCCCCTTCAACGACAACTCGACGCCGTCGATCATTCACTTAGCGACTCGCGACTCGTACGCACCGTGACCCAGGGTGATTAGAGGGGAACGAGTTTCAGTACTTCTCACCAGGGGGAACAGGAGAGCGACCGCAGCGACCGTGGTAGAGCAAATAGGAACTACCAAGACAGGCGAAAGCACAGATCCGCGCGCGCTGTATGAGAGACTTGTGAAGCAAGTTTCAGAGCGCCGCAAGCAACAATTCTGCTTTCTCGGAGGGGTATGAGCTGGTACTTCGAGGGAGCCAGGTAACTTCATACTCCTCTTCTCCTATCTCTTGTTTCCTGACAAAGACAAACTGACTGACTGACGGAACACCAGACAACGGGCTTGCAAGACCGCAGCCAAAGGTCCAATACCTCAAGCCGTAAGGGCTTGCCCAGGCGCCTCCTCCTCTATGGAGGGGGTTCGATCTTCTGCAAGCAGCCGGAGGGCAACTGTGCCGACCGACAATGGTGCAGGACCAAGTACTTCATCTACCTCTGTTCCCGAGGCGGTACCACCGGCGCGGCAAAAGCGCAAGTGCTCTGTCCCGCGACAGGTCATTGATAGGGAATCTCCACCACTGGTTTCCTATCACCCTTTCTCCTCCTCTGACTCAGAGGAAATGGATACAGACACCGAGGGCTTCACTGTGGTGAAGGGACGCCGGAACAGTCGTAACTCCACGGGCTCTCAGCAGCAGATACCACAGAGTGCAACCCAACCCCCAACCAAGGGGGGAAGAAAATACCGCCAATAGTAACGGATGCTTTTAAGGAGCATACAAGAACTAAACGGCTTCTAGCCTAGCGCCTGAAAGGGCGCTTTGAGGGAATTAGGAAGCCCCGTAAGGTCAACATAAAGACCTCCTCACTTGAGGTCTTTGAAACAGCTAAGACTGTACTTCGGGATTTAAATATCCCGTTTTACAGTTATTCGCCAACACGTGTAACGATTATTAAAGGCGAATAATCAGAGGCCTCGCCTCTGACTGCTCTACCGAGGATGTCAGGCTGGCACTCCTCGAAGAATAGGACATCACCGCATCAGTGGCCCAGTTGAACAAGACTATTGTCTCCGACAGCGGCTCTGAAAAGGTGCCCATGCCACTGTTTCTGGTCGTGGTGGATAAAGTGCGCGACCAACAAGTCCAGCCAATTGACACCGTGCGCCATCTGATCTACACTGCCGTAAAGGTTGAACACTTTTACGGCAAGGAGGGTCCCGCGCAGTGTCACAATTGCCTGGGATTCCATCTTTCCAGTATGGCATGTGAGCGTCCGCTTGCATGTCTGCGGTGTGCTGGAACCCACAGAGTGCAGGAAAATCATAGAGAGCCGTCGCAAGGGACGCTTTGAAGCGGCAGAGGTCCGCCCCGGCGTCTCCTTCGCAAACTCCCTCAATAGGGCAGAAAAGACACTGGCCCAGGCCAAGGCCCAGGCAGTAGTACCTGCCCCTACCAAGACTGAAGTTGCGGCACCATCTCCAGGCCATACACGTACAAAGAAGTCTGTAGTGGCCAATGATCCTAAGCGGCGAAGGAAAAATAAGATCAAGCGTCAAGCCGCGGAGAGAGCGAAAACAGCTCCTCAACAGCCACCCAAGGCGCCAGAAGCAGTCCACTGAGGCAGCTCTGGCACCAAGGGATACTGCTGTTACAGCCGGTCCACAGTTACTACCTGTGCTATCCGCTGTAACCATGACCACCCCGGCATTAGGAGCAACGCTCTCGCAGGCGGACCTGGAGGAATTTCAGGACCTAACCCTAAATCTAAGTATAAATGCAATGTAAATTTTAAGTCTGTTAGCTGGGCCTAATGCACCAGCACCAATGTTTCTAAATAAAGTAAGTAAGGTATTGGAGCTGGAAGTCCATTTGGAAGTAATTTAGTGTACGTGGAATAAATAAGGATTTCTTATAACACCAATAATATTTAACTACTTTATTGCTCTTGCTTATAGTAAGTGTCTAATGAAATTTTCCTATCAGGATTACATCGGAAGTACGATTTTGAGAATTCCAGAACTAATATCTGAGTTGCGCTCATATATTTAGCTAAATGTGTACGCTTGTGTAATGGTTCTGAAACGGTATGTTCCTTTCCTGATCAACAGAAAAGATCAGGAGGCTTTATCACTTTAAAAACTCGTATGTGTTGCTTTTTATGAGTTATGACCTTCCCTACTCTCTCATCTAAACCGATTATCTAGGTTTGAATCACATAAGTGATCAGTTTACATTTACATATGTTGTCCTCCGTAGTCTAGGGTTGGCCCGCTAACCTCCGGTTCCCGAGGTGGCTGGTTCAAATCCGGCAACGGGCGACTGGTTTGTTTTAGGCGAAAAAATCCTTAGCATAGCCTCGTTCCAAAGAGAAGTAAAGCCGATCGTGTAAAGAAACCTCAGGCTTGATAAATATTCCTCCGAGGAAAATTAAGCCGCCTTTCACGCCAACGTAGAATGGGACACAGAGAACCATAGCAGTTAAGGAGCATCCATTAATAACTCATTCCTTTTACACATTCATCTCAGTGTTCGCTAGAGAGGCCCAGAGGACACTCCTGCTTGGGTGTCATTACCGCAGTACCCAGCCGTAGCACGGCTTTACCTGTGAGATGAGGGGTGAAAAGTTTGTTCTGATAGGGAAGAATGACTGGGAAGTTCAAGTTCAAATTATTTATTAGGAAAGAATTGGCCTGGTGCCGGTACATTGGGCCCGGCTTACAGGCTATATTTAACATTTTTTTACAGTTGGCTTTGTTCATATTTAGACTTTTTTCGGTATATACAAAAAATACGGTGACCATCTGTAGGTCACCGAGAATAGTTTTTTTTTTGCCTTTTTTAAGTTCATTGTGGTGTCTGGGGTATTTATAACCGCTGAATGGTCGCTTGGCAGGGATAGGTCCGCGAGCAGAAAGTGCCCGCCCTCTGATCGGCCCCTTTCTGCCATTCAGGTCGACAGTCACTCAGTGAGTTGTTTGGCATTTCTCAGTTTCGGATACGGATTTTCGTCGGTTTTCTCATCTTCCAGTTTAACACGGTGGACCTAAGATGTCCCTCGGCAGTCTGAGAGATGGTAGTCGGCGCGGCTGTCTCTAGTCATAACTTACCAGCGTGCTTACCAGCAGAGTGTATCGCTGGGGCTGCGGCTGCGGCGGAGAAGCGTCCTCTGGGTTAAACTCCACCAAATACCTGGGAGCGCTACTCGACCGCGGTCTAACCTTCACTCCCCACGTCAGGACCAAGGTCGGTCTTGGATACGCCGCCCTCAGGCAACTGTATCCTATTTTCCGTTCAACCATGCCTACTGAGGCGGAAACCCGCGCCCGCCAGTTAAAACCCGCGTACATGCGTAATAATTCGTATATAATTGAAAACCGAATATAGGATTTACCTTATAACTCGACTGCTGGGACGAGGGTACAGCGATTACCTCAGGCAGGGAAAGTAAGGGTACCGCAAGAAGGCAGCAACCCCTGAAAGAAAGGGAACAATAGGGTTGAAAAACCCAACGCTTGAAGACGTACGTGCCCAATTGCAAGGTGAAGCTGGCCAACCGGAAGGGCCGATTTGAGGAATACAGTTCTTCTGGAGAGAAAGATACTTGCTTGGTATATCTTCACCGGGATAGACAGACGTGTGCGGCTACGCGGATTACGATACTTCATGGTCTTTTGTGTCGGAAGGGGGCATGAGTAAAGTGAAATAATCATTAAAAGGAATAGAAGGCAACCCAACTTCAATTGATTACCTGGACATTCCTCAGATGGACACCCCTGAGATAAAGACCTCGTGCTCAAACGAAAATCACACCTGTAAAAAGCCGGAGCATTTAAGGGCACCCACACTTTCCCGACCTACGCCTCCCCAAGTAGACCAGGAACCTAGCATCCCATACACGCATCCAAAAATACCGCACCACTACTCACTTATAACTACGCTTGTACCGTGTGATCGTCCCACCCCTGATACTGTGCGGGTGCGAACTCTGGGGAACAGTGGCTCGATCCACCATCCGCAGGCTGCGGGCCGTGCAGAACAGGGTGCTTGGATGATCTATGATACCGATCATAGGTTCCCATCACACATCCATCACATATCCTCCACACTGGGGCCCTAATGACCAAGTTGTCGACGGGCCCTTAAACTCAACGCACTCACTCACTCCTCCACACTTATTCCGGCATAAATTTAGTACCGTGTGCGGGACAGAACTCGCATAGTGTATGCCAAACTCACACCTCACTCTAACCAGATGGCCAAAACGCTGGGGCAACATGACCATCGTCTACATAGACGGCGGCAGAGCTTCCACTTGCCCAAGTATGCCCTTGGCTAGTAACTACCGCTATCCCCTCAAACATCTCAACCGCAAATGTACTCCACCTCTGGTACTACCACGCCCTTCACCTAATCCTCTCGGTTTTCTGTCCACTATCTCTGCCTTGCTCGACGGTCCCACAAGCGCCCACTGAAGCAAGCAGTAGGGTAATGATCTCTTGGAGTGACACATCCAAGGTTGCACACATCCCGCCACCAGTGACAACAGGAAACCAACCTACATCATCAATTGGTATCGACACAAAAGTTTGTAAACCTTGACACACAGTAAATCCCTACTAAACGGATAGATACCATGCCCCCGCCTTACCCTCCACCTGGGTAACCCGGCTACATGATCTTACTCTTGGACTCTCTAGGAGGATCTACGGGACTGTTCTAATCTCTCAAATAACTTGCAGATAGAACAGAAATTCACGTGTCTGCAGGAACCTTAGGTCTAAGCGGTAGTGGTCACCGGATGTGTCCATAGACACGTACAATGCTTTGAAACTGCTGGCCAGATGGCATTAATTTCTCTGCGTATGGATGGCAAAATATTCGTAACTACCATCTAATTTCAGTTGTATATACCTAGACTTTCAATGGAGAATTGGTTCATGGTACACAATATTTAACCCTGTACTTACCTTCACAACTGACAGAGATCAAAGAAAAGTCCATCGGATTGGTCAGCCCAAAGGAAATGAACCCCGGATCACACGAATGAAGGTAACAGACCACCGGAAATTAATACCGGTTTTTAGGATGTGTGAACTAGTCAAATGATGATGATGATGATTGATGATGATGATGATGATGACGATGACGATGACGATGACGATGACGATGACGATGACGATGACGATGACGACGACGATGACGATGACGATGACGACGACGATGACGATGATGATGACGATAGTATTATCTTATATATTTAAACGAGCAATTCTTGTATGTAATATATATATATATATATTCAGCGTAACTTGTAAACGGCTCTAACGATTTCCATCAAATTTTGTATTCAGATAGGGTTTTGCTTTTTAAGTTCATCTATGTAGGTGTACTTCCCGAAAAAAAAACGCGATTTTACATAAAAACATTTTTTATCCCGCTTCTACAGTGCAATTCTTGTATATATATATTCTCGGTATTTCAGAATCGGCTCTAAAGCTTTGGTTAAATTTTTGTATACATGCATATTACATTCATAGTGTTTTCTCTACTCACTTTTAGGTAACACATTCACATCTCTTTCTCTACTCTTCTATAAACAACTTTGCATAAAAAAACCTGATTTTACACCAAAAATCATTTTTATCCTCACTTTTAAAATAAGTTATACCATGTTCTGTATGTTTGAAATACAAATGCTATTACATTCACACTGTTTTCTCCTCTCACTTTTAGGTAACACATTCACATCTTTTTCTCTAGTCACTCTTCTATAAACAATTTTTCATGAAAAACGTGATTTTCCTCCAAAAATTATTTTCATCCCCACTTTTAAAATAAGTCATACCACGTTCTTTCAGCGTTCTTTATTTACTTTGGCTAATGGTTGGGTTGTTGCCTCAACATTGGAAAGCCACTTGTAAAAACGTGATGATTGTAATTAAATAAGTAATTGTTATACTTATTAATTACAGAAGTGCCATTGCAAGTTATTGCAGTGCTGTCGGAGAGATTGAGAAAATTTTTGTTTGAATAGGCGCCACTCAATCCTCCTGACACTTATAAATACTTAGCATGCAATACCCTCTTCTTCTCGTTCAATTGCTAAGTCGTTATTACTTGTTCAGTAGCTTTGCCTGGCCAGAGACTGCTAGAAAGGGCGTGGAATCACTTACAAATGAAGGTTTTCAAGCTAGCAATTAGAACAAGCTCGAGTAGGATAGAATTACGTTATTTTATTGTATACGAGGCACAAAGGAATTTAAAATGCTACAATTACTACACACAAATGAATTGACGAAGATTGCAGTTTATAGCTTGACCGAGATTTAAATTTATGTATGAGTCGCCGCGCATAAGCTAAAAGTTTTTAAGTCACTAGGATGAGAGCCGAAATGATCTTGATGTTAATTTAGCCTACTCTATGATGAGCCGAAATAATTTCTTGAAGTAAAATTTTCCTATTCTACGCAATATTGCCAAATAATTCTTGATGTTAATTTAGCCTATCAAATTTCTAGTGTACTTACTTAATTCGCGCGTGTTCTAAGTAATGTCTCGGCGTAATAGTTGACGACTGTTCTGTTCGTGTAGTAGTTTGCGACTTCTCTGTTCGTGTGTCATTCTTCGACTCTTCTGTTCGTGTGTTGTTCTTCGACTCTTCGTTCCATACGGGAATACGAAAGGCATATTCAGTTCCCCTCCACATAAAATTTTTGAGTTTCACTCTCATTGGAGCGAGTTCTGCTGATTAATTCAAATTTTTGTATTTCTAAATTTTCTGATTGGCTATTGACCAAACATGTCGGTGGACAACACGAGACTTTGCCGCTGAAATGTCATGTTCTGCCCCTTGTGGTAGCATTTCGAACAAGCTTGATAGGCAGTTTTATGACTTTTGCTTTACAAAGAAATAATCCTATCTAACAATGGAGCTTACAATTTGACTGGCGACAGGTTGTCGCACTTTCAAGCAAAACTACTTCGGTTCAAAGAACTCAGGGGTGGTGTCTCTGAAGCGAATTCTTTCAACTTTTACCCATAAACTGCATTCTACGTGGGTTATTTCTTATTCTTTTAAATATATACACTAACATTTATGATTATTTACATGTACCTACACGTTTACACAATAATTTATATTAATCCTGACACTTGCCCTGTGAGTGGTTCTAAATAAAACAAAAATGCTGGAACTAGTCATGTGTTATAGCGTTCATTTATATTTATCTCGGGCACGGTATAAATACAGTCTCATTCTGCATGTTTGAAATATAAATACTGCATATAGCATTCCAGTATTTTCTCTACACGCTTTTAGGTAACACGTTCACATCTCTTTCTGTACTCGCTCTTCTGCAAATAAGTCATACAATTTTCTACATGTTTGAAATAGAAATGCTGCATATTACATTCGCAATGTTTTCTCTACTCACTTTTAGGTAACATTCACATCTCTTTCTCTATTCACTCTTCTGTAAACAAGTTTCCATAAAAAAGTGAATTTACACCAAAAATCATTTTTATCCCCACTTTTAAAATAAGTCATGCCATGTTCTGTATGTTTGAAGTAGAAATTATATTACATTCACACTGTTTTCTCCTCTCACTTTTAGGTAACACATTCACATCTGTTTCTCTACTCACTCTTTTATAATTTTATGTATGTTTGAAATAGAAGTACTACATATTATATTCGTACTATTTTCTCTACTCACTTTAGGTAACACATTCACATGTTTGTCTACTCACTCTTCTACAAAGAAGTGTTACAACTTTGTGCATGGGGAGATACTTAAGCAAATTTGTGCTGATGGAAGCATGCATGTTATATATACTGCTTCTAGATCTTTGAATAAAACAGAAGCCAACGCATGCATCACGGAACAAGACATAGCTTCAGTTTACTTTTCGCTAATTAAATTTAAAGAATATATATATTGTGACTTTTTGGTGGGTGTAAAGTAAAGAAGACGATGTAGTCGGGATAAAGATACACTTTTATTTCCGTAAACAGTAACTTTGTACACTCGTTGCAACAGCAAGAAAGTCTTTTCCGATTCACTCACAGCACGGCTCCGAACTCGTAACACAAAGAACTGTCCCTTCTCCGTCGGCACAACTCCTCAACGCTTCGCATACGTCTCTTCTTTCCGTCGGCACGACTACTCAACGCTTCACATACGTCTCCTGTGTCCTTCTGTTGCACTTTACCGCTTTTTATATCTCCCAGGCACTATTCTGGAAAGTTCAGTTATTGCGGTCGAATACAAAGCAGACGATTCCAGAAGCCTCTATCCTTTTCTCTCTTTCGGCAAGCGCCCCAACAATGCGGCCATTCTCTGTCTCTTTCCTTCGGCTCCTTTGCGGTAGTGCCGACAATAATGCGATGGGTGACACTGCTGTTGTCGGCAATTAGATGCGGCGGGCGCGGTGACACTGCTCCCTCCTCAGAGCTGGTCGTCCCGACCAGCACTATCACTGCGGCATCTCTCTTGCGCCCCGGTGGACTAACCCATCGAACCTCTTCTCCAGGAGGCACGATCCTAGGTATCGCTGTTGGATAGTGTCCTTTGGTCCGGGTAGGACGATGTATGCCATCCTGCTTCGAAATTCTGCAACAGTACCGCCGGTCTTGACGGTCCCTCGTCCAGTTGCCCTTCTTCCGGGTGTGTTGACGGGCCATCCTGCGCACTTGGAAACGGCTCACTGGGTACCATGTCCGCCGACCTCTCTGGCGCACCTTCGCAGCCACCTTTCTTCTGATGGGTCCGGCAACAACCCCCGCCACATCCGCGCGAGTCACGTTCACCGCTGCACTCGTGTTCACTCGTGCTCGGCACGGCCTCTCCTGTATCCTGCCGTCCACGATGATGTCCACCATTCTTCCTTTCACGGCACTATGCGTCAGGTGATTGGATGGCTCCAACGGTCCCCCCATGTCACACGCCAAGTCGGTTCTCGCGTGTTGCTCGTTTGCTTCTGCGCTTCCCTGCTGATCGTCCTCCACGTCATATCCTGGTTGGTTACGTACCCGACACACTCCTCCAGAGGATTCTCGACGACGTCCCTGAACTGCCCCTTTGTCTTCCCCGAGACGTACACTTTCGTTATCTGAAACGGGCGCAACTGTCACCTCGGCCACTAGGTGCTCCCTCCCCGGATCCGCGCTATTCCGTCTGCCCCTGGCATCCAGTACTTTGACGCTCTCGTCAACTCTTACTACCAGGGCGCCAAGACGTTCCCCGTCGTCCTCCACGACGTCCACATGCTGGCAGAGGTCTTCCACCTTTTCGCCGAGTTCTTCCACGTCTTCCGTCACGCCAGTCAGTTCGCCGAGTTGTTCCACGACTTCCGTCACGCCAATCAGTTCGCCGAGTTGTTCCACGTCTTCCGTCACGCCAATCAGTTCGCCGAGTTGTTCCACGTCTTCCGTCACGCCAATCAGTTCGCCGAGTTGTTCCACGTCTTCCCTCACGCCAATCAGTTCGCCGAGTTGTTCCACGTCTTCCCTCATATCATCCGAAACGGGCGCAACTGTCGCCTCGGCCACTAGGTGCTCCCTCCCCGGCTCCGCGCTGTTCCGTCTGCCCCTGGCATCCAGTACTTTGACGCTCTCGTCAACTCTTACTACCAGGGCGCCAAGACGTTCCCCGTCGTCCTCCATGACGTCCACGTGCTGGCAGAGGTCTTCCACCTTTTCGCCGAGTTCTTCCGCTTCTTCCGTCACGCCAATCAGTTCGCCGTCAATTTTCGCCGATAGCTCCGTCTTCATCTCTTTCAGCTCGGCAGCGAGGTTGTCGATTCTCGTCTTCATTTTGGCAACGAGGTTGTCGTTTGTCGTCTTCATGTCTTTCAGTTCAGCAGCGAGGTTGTCGTTTGCCGTCTTCATTTCTTCTTTCAGCTCAGCAGCGAGGTTGTCGTTTGCCGTCTTCATCTCTTTCAGCTCGGCAACGAGGTTGTCGTTTCTCGTTTCCATTTTGTCAGCGAGGTTGTCGTTTGCCGTCTTCATTTTGGCAGCGAGGTTGTAGTTTGCCGTCTTCATTTCGGCGAATAATTCTTTCATCATTGCCATCATCCTGGTTTCCGAATCTCCCTCCATCTTGGTTCTAACGTTGCGACTTCTAACGACGATGTAACGAAACTAGAAGCAATTCGACGAATCCCACTTCTGACACCAGTGTGACTTTTTGGTGGGTTGAAAAGTAAAGTAGACAGATGTAGTCGGGATAAAGATACACTTTTATTTCCGTAAACAGTAACTTTGTACACTCGTTGCAACAGCAAGAAAGTCTTTTCCGATTCACTCACAGCACGGCTCCGAACTCGTAACACAAAGAACTGTCCCTTCTCCGTCGGCACGACTCCTCAACGTTTCGCATACGTCTCTTCTTTCCGTCGGCACGACTACTCAACGCTTCACATACGTCTCCTGTGTCCTTCTGTTGCACTTTACCGCTTTTTATATCTCCCAGGCACTATTCTGGAAAGTTCAGTTATTGCGGTCGAATACAAAGCAGACGATTCCAGAAGCCTCTATCCTTTTCTCTCTTTCGGCAAGCGCCCCAACAATGCGGCCATTCTCTGTCTCTTTCCTTCGGCTCCTTTGCGGTAGTGCCGACAATAATGCGATGGGTGACACTGCTGTTGTCGGCAATTAGATGCGGCGGGCGCGGTGACAATATATATATAATCATATAATCATAAGATAGTTCTTCATACCGATCATATTAGCCTTTCATTTATCCAGAAGTGTAAATTAACAAGCTCAAAAATGTCACGTTATATACACGAAATTATGTTATACGATATCGAAATTCAACATATCTCTGGTAAAGATAATATATTTAGTGACACGCTCTCAAGACTTAAAGTAAATAAAAATATTCCAGAAACAATCCCTAACCCTCATCATGAAATTAAAATATTAAATTTAAACATTAAAACAAATAGTACGTTTATACGACAGTTAAAGGATTTAGCGAAATTACAAAGAGAAGATCCAGAGATTTCACAATTATTTAGTACGGCACCTGAAATAAATTCAGAAAATTCAGGAACCATTGGTAAATTTGATGGAAAAATATATCAATTACACGGTCAACATATTAAGAAATGGAAAGTAATCATTCCCAAACGTATGGTAAGAGAAACCATTCTACGGCAACTACAGAACCCAGTATTACCATCTCACGTGTTACTTCGGAAGACTTTAGGCTTGAAGTGCGGAGAGCGGTGCTGTCGTCCTGGCACGACGAGTGGTCAACTCTCCGCGGTAATAAGCTTAGAGAAGTGAAAGAACTTCTGATAAACTGGGTAACTTCCTGTCGCACATCTCGTCGCGAGGAGGTTAGTTTGGCTCGATTAAGAATAGGCCACTGCAATTTTTCGCATGGTTACCTATTTAAAAGGGACCCTGCGCCTCTATGTCCGCTGTGTGACAACCTTTTGTCAGTTCGCCACGTGTTGCTAGAGTGTTGCTCTCTAGCGCACCTTCGGGATTCTCTGCAGCTGCCTGCCAGACTTGCAGAGGTCCTAGCGGACGACAAAACAGCGGTTGATAGAGTTTTTAATTTTTTAGCGGAGTGCAATATCAATTTGAGGATTTAAATTTTTTTTAATTATCTGTTTCTGCTTTTGGACGTATTTATCACCTTGTTTCATATCTGGCTATTGCCACTGCCTTTTGCCTTTGTAAACTTTTCTTGTTGCTAATATTTTTATTTTTTGAGTGAAATTTATATCTAGCTATTGCCATGAATCTTTTAAGGGCGCTGATGACCTAGAAGTTGAGCACCCTTAAACCAAATCAAATTCAAAGGAACCATTCTAACGTTTCACCATGCACTCATACATTCTGGTTCTGCTAAGACAGCAGCTACTATTGAGAAAAATTTATACATAAAACATCTTAGTAAAAAGGTTAAGAAATAGATAGCAGCATGTGAACTTCGTCAGAAAGCTAAGCCACTTAACACAAAATTTGATATAGAATCAGGAACTATTATAAGGAACAAGAAGAATGCGCCAGTAACTATAGACTATAGACACGCACGGAGAACTTCCATCTGGAATACACAATTATAAATATATATTTGTCATGTTTGATGTTTTTACCAAATTCGTGAAAATTTATCCGGTAAGGAACGTCAAAAATAAAACGTGCTTAAACAAAATTCTAAACGATTACATACCCAAATATGTAAAAATAGATGCAATATTATCTGATAATGCTACCATATTCACTAGTAAACTTTTTGTCAGAACATTACAAGAAAACAACATAAAACTATACCATTCTTCGGCATATTTTCCATAAGGAAATTTAACAGAGAGATGTTTAAGAGATATAACTTTATTCTTTAAGATATTGTGTCATAAAAACCACAAGGAGCCGGGAAAATACTGAAAGAAAATGCAATATATTATTAATCACACAAAGAATGCCATTACGTCATTTGCACCGATCGAACTAATGCTCTGTAAAAGACCTGATCCAATCATTAAGGAATTACCACATTCCATACCAAAGGACCGTGAATTGAGTATGGAAGAAAAGGGCGACATAGCATTTAATAGAATCTTCCAAAATTCGGAAAATAGGAAACGTAAAGTAAAACGTCGACGAAGAAAATGGAAACCGTAAATAACAGATAAAGTCTTAGTTAAGAAAAAGAATATTTCCAAAGCAATAGAAAAAAGAACCAGAAAAATGGACCTACTTAATGCCGGACCTCATCAAATAAATAAACAATTAGGTGATCATACATACGAATTAATAGACGAAAATGGAAAAATATATGGTCATTACCACAAGTGTAACTTACGACCATTTATAGATATAGGAGAAAAAAAGTAATAATTAAAAAAAAAGCTCATAAGCCCATATATATATGTGTGTGTGTGTGTGTGTGTGTGTGCGTGCGTGCGTGCGTGCGTGCGTGCGTGCGTGCGTGTGTGTGTGTTAATATGAAGGTGTTTCATGTATGTACATAAGTTAAGTTCCATTTATATTATATAACTTGATTACGTTGGGAATATTTCTTTACTTGTCATTTCGAAGTTAGGTATAATAATATAATGTAACAATTTAAACCGAAATGCAAGTAAAGAAAGAGGAATTTGTGGCAGTAGTTTAAGGTCACACCCCGAATTCACCATTTTCTCTTATATTTAATTTCATCATACAATGTTTTAAGAATTGTTAAAGAATGAATGCTAAATTATATATATATGTTAGGTAAAACAGCTCTCATTTATACTTAAGTATGCTATGGATTAACAGCATGGCAATGTCCGGATATTACAACTTCTGTGGTTCAAACCAATGATGAACCCGGACTGTTACAAAAATTTTCACTTAACGACGCTGTCAATTGCCAGGATCACATCAGCGTCGCCGGTGTGCCGGAATTTTGTCCCGCAGGAGTTCTTTTACATGCCAGTAAATCTACTGACATGGAGCTGTCGTTTTTAAGCACACTTAAAAATCATCGGCCTGTGCCGGTTTGAACCCGCGACCTTGGGATCCGTAGGCCAGCGTCTGACCAACTGAGCCACCCAGACCGACAAACAACGCTTAGCAACAGGGATTAAAGTATGGAGAAGGAGAATTAATATGGTTAAAGAATACATGTAATAAGAGAACGAGAGCTTTTCTACCTAATTTACTTAAAGAAAACCCATCAATGTACCGAATCGTTATTAATAAAATGTTATTGAAGAGAATAAAAATGATCTGCGAAAAAAACAAAGTAGTATCATTTCCAAACGACTTCCCTGCACCCACATATCTCATCGGATAATAGCCGACTAAGCCTAGCCGCGCGAAGAGGAAGGTGGGAAAGGGATTTGATGAGACTGCCGCACTAGCTAATGATGAACTTCTAAAAAGGTGCACATCAGGCAAAACACAAAATGCAAATGAGTCGCTTCATCATGTAATATGGTCCAAATGCCCCAAAGAAACTTTTGTTTCGAGAAAGAAATTAGAAATTTGTGTGACATCAGCTGTATCACAATTTAACATGGGTTGCAGAGCTAGTCAGGAATTAAAGATTATAAATAAAAAAAAAAAAAAAAACTTTAACAGAAGAAAAAATTAGTCCAGCTGCATATAAAATTAGTGCAGAAAGGGATAAACGTCGCTTATGCCAAAGCGAACAGGCATGCAAACCAGCATTCAAGAGAAGCCACAGGAAACTCCGCTTATCAAAACTAAGTTCAGAGGAGGAGAAAAAGAAGAAAGAAGGGCCAATATATGCAGCATGTGCTTTCTAGACATTATACAGGTCAGAAACGGTATTACATCGAGTGTTAAACTTTAAAACCTAGTTTCTCATGTTTTTATTTTTCAGCACAGTTAAAAACTTTAAATTGGTTCCACGATGCAGTTTTCAAAATAGAAGCTTGCAAATTTTTGTGCATATATAAAAATAGTACCAAAAGAAATTGCAGAGATGATTTTTTTCTAATGTCACCAGTGTTTGTGTAATTAAATAACAAACTTCATATTTCACAACTAAAAATTAAAAATTCATAATATCACAATTAAATAACTTGTTTCTCCTAAACTATTGGTCTGATAAAACTTTCATCTCATCAATTCACTAATACTGTATTTATAGGTATAACTGCAAATTATTATACTTCTCAAATGAAAATTGCATCGTGGCCAATGGTTTAATTAAATGACAATAAAACGCTATAAATATGTTAATATCACAGGAACTGTTGTGCACAAAAGTTTAGAAATTGGTGTATGTACTATTCTTAATACTACAATTGTTGTGTTAAAGTTTCAAATCAATCCAAGCAAAACTGTAGATTTTAGGTTTTTCACAGATGGGTATCCTTAATCAGCGTGAGCTTTAATATGCAGCTACCATCAGCTACCTTAAAAACTAATCACAAATATGGAAGCTCACGTGTTAAACTTGACGCGCCAGCGGAGGCAATATGGCGCTAGGCCATATGATAATGTGAGGCTGAGCTTCTAAACTACCGGCAAGATGATAGTGTATCCATAGCGGATAGAAGGATCTTCTATCCACTATGGTGTATCTAATGTCTATGCCTATGCATAGATGGCAGAACATTTCCCATTACCATCCAGTTTCAGAATTTCCCGGCTCTTCAAAATTATCTATACTTGCTGCACAATTTTTTAGAAAAACGGAAGTTTTACGTCCAAGTGGGCCGCTCCTCCTCACGGGAGAGAGTGATGCGGGCTGGCGTCCTACAAGGGGCAATCATGTCCCCCTTTTTGTACATATTATTCACCAACGATTTCCCAGTGGACGCCAGATGTAAGGTCGCCATGTACGCCGACGACACTGCAATATACAGCCACCATAGAAATCCTCGTTTCGGCCTCGCAGTTATGTTAACAACTTCCTTTCATGGCAACATGACTGGAAAATCAAAATTAATCCCAACAAATGCCAGCTGATTCATTTCTCTAAGCGGCATCACACTTTGGCAATGGACCTAACGGTCGGTGGTCAGGTATTGCATTGCCGTCGGCAAGTTAAATATCTAGGGGTTACCTTGGACCGCACAATGTGCTGGTCCACCCACATAAAAAATAGCGCCAACAAAGGCAGACAGCGGCTAAAGTTATGCGCCCCCATCTTCCGCAGCAAACAGCTGCAACTGAAGTCCAAACTCGTCCTGTATAAAGCTTTTATCCTTTCGGTGGTTCTATACGCGTGTGTGGCCTGGGCAAACGCCTCAAAAACCGCCCTGAAAACCATCCAAACCCTCCAAAACCTCTCCCTCCGGAAAATCCTCTCTGCTCCCATCCTAACCACTAACCGAACCCTTCACCAGGAAACCCAGATCCTAACCATTCCCGAGGCAATAGCGAAAAGAGCCACTGTCGCGTGGGCGCGCATCAGAAACCATGACAATTACGTCATTGCCAATATTGGCAAAGGTGAGCCGATGCATCGGAAACACGCTAGAATTAAGATGTTTTAGACGTCTTTCGGCTCACCGACTGGTGTGCGTCCATTCAAAGAAGGGCCCTAGACCGCACACACGCTTCCTCAGAGGCCTGCATGTCAGGGAACCAGTCAGGAGCTGCAACCTGGTCCGCACAGGAAAACTGCGGAAAAAACTGTACATAGTAAAGTGTATATAGTGTAGTGTGTGTAAATATGTATATACGAGTGTGTGTGTGTGTGTGTGTGTGTGTGCGTGTGATGGGACATATGTGTGGTATGCCCAGGAGTGAGTGCGTGTATATATCCGTGTATATAAATTTAAAAAAACTATCAAAAACTGACAAAAAAACTGAGTATACTCCAAAAAACTGTTCTCGGTGGGCTAAGACTGCCCACTGTATGGGTTTTTTAAAAGATAAAGCAAACTTGAATTCATTGTAAATACTGTAAAAATTATAATTAATGCTAATTTTGGCCTGTAAGCCGGGCCCCTCTGTACCGGCACCAGGCAAATGCTTCTTTAATAAAATCAGTTGAAAAGTTGAAAAAGTTGATCACCCGGGGATCGGCGGGTGAGGTGCTTTGTTAGTGCGCACGAAAAGCAGGCACGTGTAACGGTTTGGCGGGATCATTGTCGAGGATACAGCTGCCATAATTTTGGCGGGAAAAGCGTGTTCAAATAACAAGTGACTGTGAGTAGAGTGGTTCAGAGGACAAATAAGAAGTGACTGTAAGTAAAGTGCTCCAGGTTTTGCGGCTCAAGTGATTCAGGACGCAATCGCTGAGTGAAAGTAGTGAATCTAACGTTACGTTATATACAATCGGTGTTCCTAAATACTATTGTAATCAAAGTGTAGTGCCGATGCAGTGGTGGTGCTAATAGTGTATACACATTTTCCCGTGTTGTAAACCCGGGAGGATAATCAGTGATATAGCTGTATATATAGTGTGTATAGTGCCCAGTGTCATGTAAATAACCTTACGTCAGCCAGTGTAAATATCATTTCCCCGTAGTGCTTTTGTTTAAGTTTTTGTGACAGTGACACCTTTTTAGTGCTAGTTTAGAGTTTAATTCCGCGTGGGGCACGCTTAGCGTACCCTCACGCATCAGTTAGAAGAAATGGCGTCCGCCGCGACGGCCAGCAGCGTACTTATAGACTCAGCCACCCCGGCCGCAGAGCCACTAGTACCGCCTACCGCAGTCCCACTGGCCGCCGGCCCAGAACAACATCAAATGGAGACAGACCAGCGCATGGCGATGGAGGAGGAGCATAAGGCAAAATCCCTCGAGAAACTTCGTAAGGAGGTCGAAGACATTCAATCTGAGATCAACTATTACACGAACATCTTAACCAACATGGACGCAGACTCCGACAAGTTTTACAAGGGCACACAGGACCTCGCGTTCTGTTATAAGGACTATGCAACTAAAAAGAGAGAGCTAGTGAGGAGGAATGAGGGGTGGAAGACTGCCTCATCACGAAAGAAAAGAACCCGTGACAGTGACCGGGAGAGCGATTCGGATAGCGAACGTCCCGGCCAACAGTCCAACAACAAGAGGATCCCGAGGCAGTCCACACCGCCATATCCCCTCACTCTAAGAAACTCCTTCGCCCCGCTAGAGCCGACAGAACGCGAGGAGACGGAGGACCTGAGACCACCAACCCCTTCAGCCAAAATTTCCTTCCCAAAGCTACAAAAGCCAAGGGCCACACAACAACAGCAGAAACCACCAGCAAAAACTCGCTCCACTCCCCTCCCACACACATCAAACACAATCCCATCTACCTCAGCAGCAACGCCAACACCTACAGCCCCGACAACTACAGAACAACACGACAACCAAAAGCCGCCACGGATCATCATCCCGGACGTCAAGAAAGCAGTCAAGGTCCTCCAGATACTGCGCAACTCACTGAACGGCGTAACTTATAAAATACAGACCACGAGGGATTGCCTGAAGCTCTTCCTCCAAAGGAAACAGGACACCATTCCAACAATGCAGCTCCTGACGAACGCCGGTGTGGAGAACTACAGCTTCACGCCCAGAAGCGACCAGCCTCTTAGGTACGTAATCAAGCCTACCTGCAGACCTGCAGATGGATTATATCAAGGAGGACCTGGAGCAGAAGGGCTACACCGGCGTTCAGGTGCGACAAATGGAGTCCGGCGGCAGGCCTCTTCCAAATTACCAGGTAAGCCTGAACAGAACCACTGGCAATCAAAAGCTTTTACAGGAAAGAGAGGTGTGCCACATGATGGTCACCGTGGAGGTTCTTAAAAGCAACCTAAATATTACTCAATGCTTTAATTGCCAACAATTAGGGCATACTTTTAAAATGTGCAATATGACCTCCCGGTGTGTCCTTTGTGGTGACCTCCACCGCCTAGCTGACTGCCCAAGGAAGGCCAAGCAGGATGTCATACCTCACTGTGTGAACTGTGGGGAAGCGCACCCTGCCAGCTATAGGGGGTGTGAGACCTTCAAAATGGAACGTCAACTGGCATCTGTAGCCAGGAACTCCCCTGGTACTCAAGCAGGGCCAGGCCCCATCCCCTATCTGGCCCTGGTCAAAAACGGTACCTCCTTTGCAGGAGCCGCCGGAGGGCAAAATGCACCCGTGCAACCACAAAATGGTCCCACTCCACAACCCCAGCCCTCACAGGCGCCCACCAGCGAACTGGGAGGCTTAAGAGAAATTTTCAGTCTGTTTAAGGACTTAAACCTCCCGGCGCTTCTAACAAAGTTGCGGCCCATAATCGCAAGATTAAAAAGCTGCAACAGTACCATGGAGAAGTTGGAAGCCATCATATGTTTGGTAGCCACCCTCTTCGAGTAAATGGCAACTTCAAGGGGAGGCATAACTTTAACTCGCGCACTCCTGTGGAATGCAGATGGCATCCACAGGAAGCAACACGAACTTGAAAATTACCTGCGACGTAACAAAATTGATATCGCATTCATTTGCGAAACAAAATTAAAGCACGAGCACACTTTTAAGCTCCAGGGGTATAAAATCTTTCGGAACGACAGAATTGCTAGACAGGGGGGAGGGACTGCTATTTTGCTCAGAAAATCAATTGCTCATGCTTCTGTTACGCTACCTGCACTGGCAGCGTTAGACTGCACAGCACTTAAAGCACGTGTAAATAGTCAAACGGTGATGCTGGTAGCGCTTTATCGGCCCCCCAACTCCCCAGATTTCATACGTGACCTCGAACAGATCCTCGCTTTAGAGGAGCATGTTATAATTGCAGGAGATTTCAATGCCCGGCACCCCTGGTGGTTTTCACGCCGGGCAAACGCGGCGGGAAATCTCCTGGTTGAACTTATAACGTATAATGACGACATTGAGGTACAACTTCCCCCAGATCCCACATTTTGGCATCGATCAGGGACTTTGACCCCGAAATTTTGGACTTCGTATTAACAAAAAATGCGACACCCTTAAATAACTTTACAGTGTACCACAGCCTGGGCTCCGACCACATTCCTGTGCATTTCGACATACAGGGTTGTATTTCAGTCGGTGCCTCTGGCCCTCGAAGGAGGGCTGAGACCGACTGGAATAAGTTCACCATGGAAATCCACAGGATGGCGCAACCCAGGCTGTCATACTATAGTGAGGTAGATATAGATGTCGCCATTGAAAACTTCACTGCCTCGCTACGCACGGCCAAGAGAAGCGCTTTTTGCACGTACCCCAAGGTAGAGCAACTCATTGCGAGGAGACGACGCTTGACAAGACTGTGGCGGTACACCCGTCAGCCTGAATACAAAGTGCTAGCAAAATGGCTATGCAACATCATTCGACAGCAAATTAAACTTAACAAAATTGAACAGTGGGAAAACAAAATGCTGAGTACCACCCATTTGGACTCTTCCCTGTGGAAATTATTAAAGGCATTTAAGGTCTCCACGAGCGTCAACTCCGCAACTAAGGCGCTGCACACTCACAGCGGCCTGCACTTCTCAGAAGAGGAGAAAGCTGAGGTCTTCGCTGACTATCTTGAAGATAGATTCAGCGAAATCCCAGTTACCAACCGTGATTTAGAACGGGAGGTACAGACATGGGTACAAACCTGGGTGGTGCAGAAGCAAGAGCAAGAGCTATCCCTAATAACACCGCAGGAAGTTTACAAGCTCATTAGGAAATTGCCTAATGGGAAAGCTGCCGGCCCAGACAAAGTGACTAATGAGGAACTTAAGCATCTCCCGAGAAATGCTCTGGTGCAGCTGACCAAAATATTTAACGCCTGTTTGCAGCAAGGCTATACCCCTCTACTTGGAAACGGGCTAAGGTTATCATGCTCCCAAAGCAAGGGAAAAGCACCAGACAACCGCAAAAATACCGCCCCATTAGTCTTTTGTCTACTATTGGTAAATTGCTCGAAAAACTTATACTTTCTCGACTGCAAAAACATGTTGCGGAATCTCATGAACTCTCAAATTCACAGTTTGGCTTTCGAAAAGGACATTCTACTGAGTTACAGCTTCTCAGGCTAATAGATGACGTAACAGAGCAATTTAACAATGGGGCTTCAACGTTGGCGCTATTTCTGGACGTAGAAGCCGCATTTGACCGGTGCTGGTAGAATGGCCTTATTTACAAACTGCACCACAATTTCCCGGCACTTCAAAATTATCTATACTTGCTGCACAATTTTCAGGAAAAGCGGCAGTTTTACGTCCAAGTGGGCCGCTCCTCCTCACCGGAGGGAGTGATGCGGGTTGGCGTCCCACAAGGGGCAATCATGTCCCCCTTTCTGTACATATTATTCACTAATGACTTCCCAGTGGACGCCAGATGCAAGGGCGCCATGTATGCTGACGACACTGCAATATACAACCACCACAGAAATCCACGTTTCGGCCTTGCAGAAATGCAACGTTATGTAAATAACTTTCTCTCATGGCAACATGACTGGAAGATCAAAATTAATCCCAACAAATGCCAGCTAATACATTTTTCTAAGCGGCGTCAAACTTTGGCAATGGACCTAACGGTCGGTGGTCACATATTGCACTGCCGTCAGCAAGTTAAATACCTAGGGGTTACCTTGGACCGCACAATGTGTTGGTCCACCCACATAAAAATAGCGCCAACAAAGGCAGACAGCGGCTAAAGTTATGCGCCCCCATCTTCCGCAGCAAACAGCTGCAATTGAAGTCCAAACTCGTCCTGTACAAAACTTACATCCTGTCAGTGGTTCTATACGCGTGTGTGGCCTGGTCAAATGCCTCAAAAACTGCCTTAAAACAGCTTCAAACCCTCCAAAACCTCTCCCTCCGGAAAATCCTCTCCGCTCCTCTTTTAACCATTAACCAAACCCTTCACCTGGAAACCCAGATCCTTTGCATCCCTGAGGCAATAACCAAGAAAGCCACAGCAGCATGGGCGCGCATCATAAGTCACAACAACTACGTGATTGCCAATATTGGCAAAGGTGAGCCGAAACATCGTAAACATACACGTATCAAAATGTTTTAGACGTCGCTCGGCTCACTGACTGATGTACGCCCACGCAACCACAGGCCCCAGGCCACACACACGCTACCTCAGAGGCCTGCACCCCAGGGAACCAGTCAGGAGCTGCAACCTGCCCGCCCAGGAAAACCGCGGAACTGTATATAGTGTAAATAACGTGTGTAAATAGTGAGTGTTTTAATGTGCTGGGACGCATAGCTTGGTGTGCCCAGCAAACATGTACGAGTGGGAGTGCCCACTGTGTGTGTGTGTGTGTGTGTGTGTGCGCGCGCGCTTGTGTGTGAGGGGCCATATTTCATGATATGCCAGAGTGAATGCGGGAGTGCGTGTGTGTAAATAAATTGTAATATATGTGTATAAAGAAGAAAAGACAAAAACAAAAGCATTTCAAAATATAAAACAAAAACAATACTGAAGGGAACTGTTCTCGGTGACCCAAAGAGGGCCACTGTATGGGTTTCCTGAGAAACCCGCTGCATATATCCCGTAAATATAAATAATTGTAAGTACAATGTAAATTTAAGTCTGTACGCTGGGCTTACTGTACCAGCACCAGGCAATATTCCTTAATAATAATCTGATCACCCGGTAAATGCGTACTTTAGGGTATGTGGGCATGGTGGAACGGAGGATAGGGAAGACCTGTCTGAGTGCAGCGTGGCCAAGTCCGGCTTTTGCGCGGACGTGCGGAGCGTCTACTAATCCGCGGTTGAGGAGAACGCCTAGTATTTGGTGGAGGCTACCCATGGAATATTTCTCCGCCTGAGCCGAAGTGACAGTTCTGGCCGCCATTGGCGAACCTTACCAAGGAGGAGTGCGGAGCTTTTCCTTAGACTACCAACCATTCTCCATTTCTCACTCCAGTGGCCAACGGCATAGATTTTGTCGTTGAAGGGGTGGGAGGCAATATCGCATATTCTTGTTCTGAGCCATGATGAGGACATCGTCCGCATACTGGCATGTCACAGTATGATGTTCCGTGGGAAGTCGGACACGTATACTGCGAAGAGTAGCAGGGAGAGTTCACTGCCCTCTGGAACTCCTTCCGTTATACGTGTTAGTGTTGATAGTCCTCCTTCCACTCTCACTCTGAAAGTACGGTCCTGGAGGAAGCTGCTAATCACTGCGAGATAGGGGAAGGGATGTTTTCCTGCTTCAGTTTGTACAGTAGGCCTTGGTGCCAGGTTCTGGCAAATGCCTTTTCCATGTCCAGCACACCGCTATGGTCTTAAAGCTTTCCTGGAACCCCAGAGCAACCTTCTTGGCCACATGCAATAACTGCATGGTCGTGGAGTGACCCCGACAAAAACCAAACTGAAGATCTGGTAGGAGCTGCCTTTCCTCAAAAAGAGGCGTTAGGTGGGTGAGGAGCAACCACTCAAAAACCTTTGAGACGATTGGGAGAATGCTGATGGAGCGGTAGTTGTTAGGGAAGACAGGGTCCTTGCCGGGTTTCAAAATGCACACCAGTTTCGCTTCCTTCCAGCATGCTGGAAAGTGCCGGAGACTTAGACATGCATTGAAAATCAGCGTCAATTGGACGACGGCCCTTTTGGGTAGGTACTGGAACACGAGCGTCGTGACGCCGTCATGTCCTGGGGATTAATTAGGTATTAGGCTACGGATGTCGGAGCTCACCGCTTTCGGGGTGATTATGGGAATTTGAACCTCCTCGTGTAGCTGCCATGGTTACTCATAAAGGTAATCCACGGTCGCTTCCACAAGTTCGGTGAAGTCTTCGTCTTGGTGGTCCTCCCGGGGTTTGACCTATACCTCAACATGGTCCGCAAATACAGTGGCTTTCTCGTCTGACTCGAACGCGAGCCGCCCACGAGTGCCATGTAAGGGATGCTGGTATTGGGTCTTGTCCTTCCTCAAGGCCCTTATGATCTGGCATGGTTCTTTTCTTGAAGGTTTACATTCTGAAGAGTGCTTTCTCAGGCTATTGTTCTATGCGCACGGAGCAGTTGCCTTGCCAGGGTTTTGCACCTCTGGTATACTGCTCCTATCTTGGGATGGCGGAAGCGCTGCCATAGCTTCCGAACAGTTGCCTTAGCTTTTAGAACCTGCCCGAGTTCGATAGCTATGGTTCTCGGGTCAGGACTATTGGTGGAAATGCGGTGAGTTTGTGCGCGTACCGCATTTAGGACTTGTTGGGAAAAATCCGCCGCTGCCGTTTCCAATGCTTCGAGAACATCGACGCGCGCTCGGGGGTTCATTGTAGGACTGCTGCATCCCAGTCGGTCTCATGTATCCAGTCTGAGTTTAACAGAGCTGGAATGGCAACTGTGGAATCCACTACGACTGGGTCATAGTCATTCACTGCCGAGGGGTCAAGGTGTGTGACATGTTTTTGGTGATCATGATATCCAGGACGTCAGGCCTGCCGTGGACCGGATGGAATGTTTGACCTCTCGGCCCATGCGCGACGAGGCTTGGGTCTCCGCTGATGAGGGCGCCTCTCTGGTTGCTAGTGCGACTGTACCAGAGTCTATGCTTCGCGCTAAGATCTCCTGCGATGCAGCCTGCTGGGTGCAGGTTTAGGTTTAGGAGAGTGGTATAATCTGGGGACGATCAGCTGGGTCATACGCCGCAATCAACAAAGTGACCATACCGCCAATGGCAAGCCTAATCGGTAGCTTCCACCATTTGAAGTTGGACGGGAAGGGGGAAAGGTGTGTGAGAGATATTGTGTTTGATGAAGCTAGCTGTACCGCCACCCTATACCACCGATCTGACCGATGGGCGTCGTAACTTGGCAGCGAGAAGTTTATACCAGCATGCAGGCGTGATTCGGTATCCACGAGGATGTCGATCCCATAGGACTGTACAAACTCGAGAATACCGGGGCGTTGTTCCCTTACGCCATTAGCATTTCAGAATGCAGCGCGCAATGGTCTCCGCACAATTCGGCAGGCCATTACGTGGATGATTTTGGGAACAGCTCCTCTAATGTCTATAGCAAGACTTGGTGTTTTACTAGGACGCCAATGTTGTCGTCCGTGAGCTGCTGCATACACCGCAGTACGGGAAGTGTGCGTCTTATCATATCCCCGAACCAGTTGAACAGGGACCAAAATTCCTCCAGGTCTGCCGTGGATATAGCACCTCCGAGTGCTATATAGCACCACTTCGGAGTGATGCGTACCGGTTGGGCATTTTCGGTTTGGTTTGGGGCCGGAGTCTGCACCTCGGCAGTTTGGGACTTTGCACTGGACACGGGCTCTCGATCTACTGGAGCCGGCCGCTGTCTCTTAGCCCTTGTGTCCCTTTTTCCACGAGAGGGCCGTTTCAATGCTGCTCTAACATTCGTACGTTTATAATACCGGACCTAAGTCAGCTCTCGTTACACCATCTTGCTTCGTCACGTGTCCACGGCTGTATTTCTGCTTTTGTGACGACCAGAGGTGTTCAGTGTTTCTGTTTCTAAATGACACGCCAGGTGGTGTTAGTCAACCTAATTTCTGTGTCCTTGGATAGAGGGCAGAGCTACCATGTACTTTTACTTTTACTATATTTTTAGACTTAAGCTGGAGCTTTAGGTAATTGTATTGAATATTTAATCCATTATTTACTTTTGTAATTGAGAAAAATCAATTAGATTGGTCGAACTACAGGACATAAATCCGGGATTTCTCGAATGAGGGGAACAGATGGCACCGGAAGTTAATTTATAATGGCTCTGTGGACTAGTAGGTATTGCAACTGTATGCCAATGTGATTGTGATTGTGGTGATGGTGTTCATTTTGATAAAGAATGTTCTAGGAAAGGCCTAAATTAACATGGAAACGTGGAATAACACTAACAATGAAAGAAGATGTCAAGGACATAAACCTGGGATAAGTAAATTTTCTTTTCACACGTTAGCTAGTTCTTCCTTGCAGTAGGTCTGTCATGAAATATGACTTTGAAAATCTCGGAACTAACACAGGAGTTGCGTTCATATATTTTGCAAAATGCATTTGACTGTGTAATGGCTTTGGGACTGCATGTTCTTATCATGACCAGCAAAGATTAAGAGATTTTATCACCTGAAAACCTCGTATGCCTTTCTTTCTTATGACCCTCCCTACTCACTTATCTAAACCGATTATCTAGTTCTAAATCACAAGCTTTGAGTTCACATTTACATAATATGTGGTTTTCCGTAGTCTAGTGTTGACCTGTAACCTCCGGTTCCCGAGGTCGCTGTTCAAGTCCGGCGAAGCGCGACTGATTTTTTAGGCCCAAAAATCCTTAGTATTGCCTCGTTCCGATAAGGAGCAAAGCCGGGAGTGTAAAGGAACCTTATGCTTGATAAGAAGGCTTCCGAACAAAATTAAGTGGTCTTTCACGCCCAACGTAGAATGGGACGCAGAGAACCATAGCGGCTAAGGAGCATCTATAAATAACTCATTCTTTTTACACAATATAATTGTGTTCGCTATTTGATATCTGCGAACTTTTATACCCTTTGTGGAACCAACGGAAAAAAACTGATGAGCTGCACTTCCGTGACTTCCTCCACTCCGGTAGACATTTCCATTTATAACGTCCCCGCAGCTTCGGGAGGCGTTCTACTGGCCTTCAGAGAATGAGTACGTAAGCAAGGAGTTGTGTGTAGGTATATGTTTACTTCCTCGCTCATGCAGTGCCGTTCTGTTTTACGTGCAAAGTTCACATAAAGAGTATACAGATGTCCCAAAATTAGACCGACAAACTTTGGGCGCTGGTAGATCACATTATTTTAAACACTTTTTGCTAAGGAAAGTTTTTTGCTGCGGTACTTCGTTAAAGCGCTAGACAAGCTAATGTCTATATTACTGTCTCCCACCCAGTTTAGGTATTTCCGGCAAAATCAACAATGCAAATTAGTATTGTATTTATCTTAGTAAGGCACACACACACTTAATCCGAGAAACAAACGCAGAACACACAAACAAAACACAAAGATCTCAGTGTTTACAGTTAATCACAGCTTTACTGTTCAAAGCAAATGTTGGAACGCACGCCAATTGCAACTAACACAAAGAGTACATCGACGCACCCTGCTCTGCCGTACTCTCGCTGACACCAGCCAAATTTCTGGTTCAGAAGTTTATCGGTCTAATTTTGAATGGTTAAGCTGTGATTAACTGTAATCAATGAGATGTTTGTTTTATCTGTGTTCTGTGTTTATTTCTTGGATTAAGATTGTGTGTCTTACTAAGATAAATGCAATACTAATTTGCATTGTTGATTTTGCCGTAAATACTTAAACTAGGTGGGAGGCAGTAATCTATGACATTAACTCGTCTAGTGCTTAAACAAAGCAGCGCAGCAATAAACTTTCCCAACAAATAGTGTTTAAAATAACGTTATCAGCTCCCAAAGTTCGTCGGTCCAATTTTGGGATACCCTGCTTGATTTCGAACAATGTTTTCAAATGGCAAATTGACTTCCCAGACACCCACAATGTTTCCCCGATGCACATCCGTCAGTCACAGATAATGAATTTGTAATGAAATTAATTTTCTAACTTTTGCAATTTTACATCTGTTTGCTTGAAAATTGACACACTTAATATCAATAAATAAAGAAATGACTGCAAAAGCTCAATGTTGCTTAGACTCTTTATCAGGTAATAGAACTAAATTCTTTAAATTATTACCGAAAAATGGACTTTTTAAGAGAAGTATACTAAAGGCATTATCTGATACCCAAGTAAACCAATAATAAATTAAATTATTTGATATTTGGTATCAGTTGCACAGGAATATACTTTTGTTTTTATAATTTATTGGTATTAAAATTCCTCTTCTTCTAATATAAATTATTTTCGTGAACCAATGAGCTGTCGAAAGCACCAGATTAGTATGTTAATAGTTTTTGAGGTTTTATAGAAAAACTAGAAACTGGGTTAGTTTTTTTGGTTTGGGATATTTTGTTTCTTTTTACTTTATCTTTAAGTTGTATTGTTTAAGTTTTACTATATCTGCAAAATAATTTCGAATGCGTGTTAGAGGCAACTGAATAAAATGATAAGGGCTTGGAATGCACGCCCCAATTTAGGAGTCTAGGTACCAAAGTGGAGTACTTTATAGTTTTATTTCTGCTTTATTTTTGTACATCATTGGTGTCACGTATAGGGGATGCCCTCCCACAATGAAAATTATTAACACGCTCGTATGAACTAGGTTCTGAAGAACATTCATTGCTGAATTACACGACACATTTCTGGAAGTGATTCCTCCAGCTTTCCATGCTATGGCGTACCTCCTCTCAGAATGTCAATATCTGGCACTAGAGTCACATAAACCAGGAACTTTAAATGTCCCCAGACGAAGAAATTCATTGGATTCAAATCAGGAGATCAAGCAGGTCAGGCCATGAACCCTCACCGTCCATCCTATGCGGAACTATGCAAAATGTAGCGGTTTCTGGGAACGCGGGGGTAATGAGGCTCTATCCATCTCCTTCGAGAAGAGCACACTGAACCGGGACGCCGGATTGTAGTTCAGCCTCTTGGAAACCAGCCTTAAAGTTGGAGATCGACCGCCTCAGAAAACACAGAATCCAACAGAGCGTTCGACCAACTCCAGATTAGGATTGTTTTCTGCTCGATCCATACTAGCGGACAGTACATGTACTTGTCCTTTCATTCTTGTTTTGCCACAACGTGCTCCGACCTGAGAAGTTTGTCTTTCGTCGCCAGCACTCCACAACACATCAGCTCTTACGCCTAGTGGACGAGGTGGTGCGCGGTTTCAACAACATAAATTACGTTGCAGCCCTATTCCTTGACATCTCCCGTGCCTTCGATACCGTGTGGCATGAAGGACTCGTACACGGACTTATCAACTACGACATCTCACCTTGCCTAGTGCATTTAATACACAGCTCCCTTTCTAACCGATCCTTCGTTGTCTCAAGCGACAGCATCCACTCTCAACCCTACGCTGTCAACGCAAGGAAATGTTTTAGGCCCCCTGCTATTCTTCAGCTACATCAACAGTCTTCCTCCACCCCAGGGCTGCAATGCGTACCTGTAAGCGGACGACACCGCCGTAACAACGGCATCGTCACACCATGCCATAGCAGCACAACGTCTACAGCGTTATGTGAACGTGTTGACCCCTTGTTTGCGCATGGGGACTTGAGATCAACGCCACCAAATCGCAAGCCGTCACCTTCACCAGACGCCACCTCCAAGATGGTGATCTACACCTAGCAGGTGACAAAATCCCTTGGTCTACTGAGGCAAACTATCGTGGAGTACGACTGAAGGAAGGATCGTATCATCGTTGGCGTAGAAGGTCAACAGTAGGATTTTTTTTTTAATTAACGTCCTCCAACATTGTGTCATATCGGACGAATGAATGAAATGGGTGAAATGATGCTCAAATGAGCCCGAGGTCCATGGAGCTTTAAGTTACCCGACATTCGTCTTCTCAGGGTAGGGAAAACCTCCGAAAAAAACCTTACGGATAACTTACCCTAAGCGAGATTCGAACTCGCGACCTCTTGAACGTGAGGCAGAAACGCTAACCATCACGCTACCGAGGCGGGCTCAACAATAGGATGGGCATGCCGTACCCGTTATACAACAAAAATTCCCCTATGAGCCTCAAGAACAAGCTCCTTCTATACAACCAGGTCCTGAGACCTATACTTGCTTACGCCTGCCTAGTCTGGGGAGTTGTCACCAAAACCAACCTGTACCCTCTCCAATTCCTCCAAAACCGTTAATTTCGAAAGCTGTACGGAATAAGAAGGCACATGAGGCGGAGCTAGAAGAAGGTCTGTGAGAGCAAGTAGCCAATCCTAGAGAGGCGACGTTGCCCAGTTCGTTAACGCGCTGCCTAGCGCAATATTTGGTTTTCACTTTTCTCTTTGCGCTCAACAAATCCAGCAACGACTCATTATTACAAAGAATTCCATTGAAAAGAGCTAGAAATTTTGAAGCTGACTGTCCAAGAAGCAAAATTTTAGGTGGCCTGTAACCCAAGATATGATCAATTGAATAAACTGCGTTCAGCGATAACAAACAACACTTGCCTTGCATCATAATAATTGTTTATCGTCTCAAATAATTGTCTTCTCAATGGGCGAGATATCTGCAAGAAACGGAATTTAGTTTATTCTTATGAATGTTCCAAGGCTGACGTATATGTGCAGTGTAACGTGTGTCTAATAATTACTGTAACTCGTTTTGTTGCTCACAAACATGTCATTATCAAAACTTGGTACAAGTGGCTTACAGGCGAGTAGATCGAAAGGAAAAGATGCACGGGCTATTATTTTCAATGTTTACACCTTTTTAAAAGAATTGTCCTCAGAAGTGCGTGCGAACATTGCATTTAAACAGAGTCGGGCGCTAACAGCTAAGGCATGCAATGTAAATGAACATTCAGTGTCGCGTATAGTGCAACAAGGTAAAACAACCTCTTCAGAATCAGGGCGGCCCTTGTTTAAATCCCCCAGAAAAACCGTAAGACAGAAAAACGGGTTTCGAATCTGGACGACTTTCAGAAAGACGTTCTGCGTCGATCCATTTTCCAAATGTATGATAACGGTGAATATCCTACTATTAAAAAGCTCGTTCGCTTAATGAGGGATAAAATAGATTATAAAGGTTCCACAACATCTTTGGGGTTAAAATTAAAAGAAAATATTTCCGGGCTTTCGCTCTGATAACTTACAAATTGCATCATAAGGAACATTTAAGTGCTGAAATATGTCTAAAATACACAACCGAGAAGGCCACACAGGAATATTACTCGTAAAAGGTTACTTGAAATTCTGCTTAGTCATTTGTTGTTGAGTAATGTAGATTTTCACTTAGAATACCTAATAAACTTATTAACATGACACTCCGCAGAGACACTAAATTGTGAAAAAAATGAGAAATACCTATCAGAAAATGTTTCAAATTGCGCAACTATGATCACACTTTCACTCCGACCGTAAAAATATTTACACGAAAACGTTCCTAGAGAATCGGGTGTAATAAAAAACTTAAGAAGTCAATAGGCCCAATTTTCAGCTTGAAAGATGTGAACTCCGTTGAAACATTAGATTGCGAATGAAAATTGTCTGCTTAGATGAGGAATTTATATTTGAAGCAAATTACAGGATTAGAGAGCCTATTGTCTCATTTTAAAGAGATTGAAATTGTTGTGACAGGTTTTAAATGTGCACCTTGCAATCCTTCACCGCCCTCGCTGCTGTCTATCGGTAACGCTCACGTGCATATCTCCCCTCTCTTTCTTTCGCATAGCGATATGAGCCGGCAACAGCGCTCCATAGCTGAGTAGGGATTGGGGCTACTCATGTGCCTTCTTATTTCGTGCTCCCTACAATATATCCTTAATCTGTCCCAGGGCTTATATGCTAGTCTCCAGGCCAGTTTCAACCACCTCATCCGCGGCCTCGGGGAGCATGATATAAACCCCGTAGAAACGTACAAGTGACCCAGACTTCTGCTAGGCCAATAAGACTAAGATGTGACGCGACTTAACGTTTTCACCAGCACCATCACCAACAAGTACTCCATAGTCGTTTAAAAAACTCATAAATCATTTATCCCCTTCCCTTATATCATTTCAACCCTTGTATTACACTCCCATACCTCAAAAAAATTCCTTAGCCTTATTCGCCACCATTAACCCACCATCGGTTCCTTAAGCACCAAACCAATGTCAGCAGGGTACAATGTCCCGGAATGGCAATAGTCCGAGTGCGCCTCCCCCGGGGAGCATAACCCCTCAGTGACACCGTCAACTTGGAGTCATTCGTAATCCTGATGATTGGACAGATGCACACTCCCGAAACGTCGATGGCTCTTCATCATTACACATGGCTCCAAGCCCGAGAACATCTTGAATATGTTCGTCGCCAGATCGTATTTTAGAAGAACATTCTGAAAACCTACATTGCTGAATTACAAGACAAAATTTCTGGAAGTGGCTTCCTCCAGTCTTCCATGCTATCGCATACTCTGTTGCTAATGCTTGGAGTGTTTCTTATTTGGTCAAATCCAGTGTGGATACGTCCTCTCAGAATGTCAATATCTGGAGTCACATAAACCAGGAACGTTAAATGTCCCCAGATGAAGAAATTGGTTGCATCCAAATCAGGAGATCCAGCAGGCCATGCCGTGAACCTCTACCGTCCAACCTATGCGGTACATTATCATTGAATAAACTACGTAGTATTCTACTGACATTAGTCCGTACACTATCGTATAAAACCAACGTTCGTTGGATAGCATTTCATCGATTAAATTATCCAACTCATTTCTGGGAAATTGCAAATACGCCTCTGCACTGAGGCGTGGAGGAAAGAAATTAGGGACCAATAAGGCGATAAATTATTCTACTTCAAACGTTTAGGCGGAACCTCTGTTGATGTTTGTGCTTTCCTATTTCTATAAGTCCATTTTCTTAGGCTACTCTGCTTTAGGTATAAATAAGATATGAATTAAAATATTGAGCTTGACGAAATTAGCAAAAGTATTTTATAAAAGAAAGAAATCTGAAAAAAGAAACAACGAAAATGTGATAAGTCTAAAAGCTCCGCATCACATTATTTATTGGTTTCTGTAGTTCATTCTCCAACTTTACTTCCAAATGCAACTGTAATATTCAGTTATGGTTAATACTGCGTTAATCCACTAAACGAAATATGCAAATGTGAGAATGGGAGCATATCAAGATGAAGAATAGTAACAAATGAGAAGCATTATGGGGAAAATTAGGTTGTGTTGACGAGTTTCTATGGTTATACAGACAGAAACATAAAGCACAAATATTCACTAGGGCGAGGACGACCAAGTATTTGAGTGCCCTTACACCAAAACTTATTTTTCAAATATTCACAGATCATGATTTTTGGTGATGATTATTTCCCACTCTTTTCACAATCTGGAGTTATGAGTGAGAGAGTAAATGTTTGTGAATTTAGTAGAAATATGACATTCTGGAGGCTTGACGTCCGAAGGCTTACAAAAAACAAGTAAAGGGTCATAATGTTATGCCAAAAATACAAGTGAGTTTGGAAATATGTTTATCTTTCTTTCAGTGGTTCAAGTTACTTTCAACAATGCCCGAGTGAAATGTTGATGAATCGTGTAGTACCTTCTTCTGCCTATTATGGTTTAGGCCATTGTTTATTTTGGTTAAATTAAATTATTTTGTTGTTTAACGACGCTATCAATTGCCAGGATCACATCAGCGTCACCGGTGTGCTGGAATTTTGTCCCGCAGGAGTTCTTTTACATGCCAGTAAATCTAACATGGAGCTGTCGTTTTTAAGCACATTTAAAAACCATCGGTGTGTGCCAGATTTGAACTCGCGACCTTGGGATCAGTAGGCCAGCGTCTACCCAACTGAGCTACACAGATCGACGTTTATTTTGGTGCCACAAAAATCTTTGCAATCTTTCGCTTATTATCGAGAATTTTATAATTAAATAAACACTATAAGCGTATGATACTACAAGAACCTTCAAGACACACTACTTACTCTTATGCTAATCGCAGTTACATTTTAGTGAAAGCCTTTATCCGTCGAAAGGAAAACTATCCAAATGTATTCCATATTCGATTTTTTTATTGCTTAAACCTTGTACATACTGATACACAAATGTTTTTATTTCAGTGAATAATAGCCCCTAGTGCAACAGTCCTTCTTGGGCCAAGTCTTATCGCCCGGCCGCTGCGTCCCCCACCTCTGCCCACTACCATCGTCATGGCCTTCGTGGTCAGGAATCGCTACCTCTTTATCAAGTAGCTCCTCAATGAGCCCCACAAGGAGCTAACGCTGCTGTATCCCGTACCAGCCCCTCCGGGGGAATGTCGCCTTAACGTGGCGGAGGGGCTCAGTACTCGATGGTCCAGACGGTCTACTAGGTGAGTCATTTTTGACTACTGGTAGGCAAGAGAAGAGGGGAAGCAAAGAACATTCCACAGCGGGTAGATGAGGCTCGGTAGTCTTGGTCGACGACTCATCTAGGAGAAGAGGACTCCGAAATCACACACCCCCCAGGGGGTCCTACTACGGTAGGTACGGGTTTGGCGTACCCGGGGCCCCGAGCCATACTCTCGATTGGGTTCCTCTAAGGGGTGAGAGGGCACACGCCAAACGCCCAATCAACTTTGGTCTACTTGTGTGTTTCACCTCCCACCTGATACCTCCTGTATACCGTCTGATGGGTAAGCTACGCGCGGGTTGTAGGAGGATGGGGAGAAGCAAGGGGTGTCTAGGTAACCGAGTAATTCCTAGTCCCTGGTTATCATGTAAGATCTGTGTCCGTATGCGCTGGTAAAGGTCCGTCCCGGGGAGGGGTTATTGCATGAACTGATGCACTCCTGAAAGCGATTGAGTCCCTCTGTCTATACATTGGGAGGTGAGACCCTAGAGTGGGCAAGGTCCAGGCCAGGACTCTCACCTAAGCCGGGTAGCGCCCAGGATGTGAGCAAGCCATCGGAGACATTGGCAATGGTGGAGGATAACATCGCCATGAATTCTTCGAAAACTCATAAAAAAGTAAGATACAGCAAAGTTAGTGAAAAAGAAGTAGCAGAGTTGAGTGATCCTCGCTACTTAGTTATAGTAAGCACAGAAGAAGGTAAAACATTTAGGTCGGTGAATCCATTCGTGGGTCTGGATAAGATAGCTGACCCAGTTAAAAACTGCACAAGATCTCGCTGCTGGTTGAATCTAATTCAGCAGCCCAGGCACATACTAGTTTAAAAGCCAACATGTTAGCCAACTATCCGGTTCGTTTAGAGATGCATAGATCGCTGAACTCCTCTCGCGGTGTTGTGAACACTCGCGCATTGGACGTTATACCCAATGATGAAATTAAGTACAATCTAACAGATCAAGGTGTGATATCGGTTTATCGGGTTCAGAGAAAAGATGGAAGCGAATATCTGCCTACCCGTACCCTTTTCCTTACCTTTAATAGGATAAATCTCCCGCAAAGGATTAAGGCAGGGTATGAGGCTATTGAAGTAAGGCCTTACATCCCAAGCCCGTTGAGATGTTACAAATGCCAGCGCTTTGGTCATACAGGTGACATGTGCAGTAGTAGAGCTACCTGCGTGAACTGTGGAGGCATCGCTCATGACGATGAATGTACATCACCTAGCAGCTGTGTTAACTGCAGGGGAGAACATCCAGCAAACTCCCGAGAATGTCTCCGTTATGTGGAGGAAAGAACCATCCAGGAGATCCGGGTTAGAGAGAAGGTGTCCTTCTCAGTAGCCCGGAAACTCTTACGTTTGCGCCAGCCCGTTATCCCGAACTCCGGTACCTATAGCTTGGTTGAAGCTAAACCGATACCGAGTCGGGAAATCCCAACTCAAACTAGCGATATAAACGGGGCAACAGGTTCAGACAAAATTCTCGTAGATAAGGCACATCTAAAGCGTTTGACATCACCTAAGTTCGCTACAGCATCTACAAGCATCGCAGTTCAGTCCAGCAGATCAGGAAGGTCGCCAACAAAGAAGTCGACCTGACAAGTAGACCGATAGTATACCTTGCTTCACCGATAAAGTTTAAGACCCAACATAAAATATCCGATTTCCTCAAAGAGAGTAAGACGTCTCCCAAGACACCAAAGGGAAAAAAAAGCCCAAAGACATCTCCCAGGAGATCCTCTTCGGAGAAATCCTCTGGGGTGGCTACAGACCGGCGACTATCATCTTGGCCGGTCTCCGTGTCGAATCGGTTCGAAGCTCTCGAACCAAAATTCACTATGGGAACATGGACGTCCTCGGCAGAAGACAGGGACCTAGAGGAAACTGCCTACACTGGGAGAGCCCCAGTGGAAAAGGGGTGCGAAAAATCCTCGGATAAAAATGTCAGCCCAAGACAGCAGAAAAGGGCAAAATTAATTCGACAATTGCCTGCTTCAAGGTAATGGAGAATTACCTTGGAATACCTGTCCCATACAGATATCAATATCGCTATCCTACAATGGAACATACGTGGTATTAGAGCACAACGACCAGAACTTGCGCTTTTTCTCAAAGAGAACGAAGCTTTGGTCGCATGTTTGCAAGAGCCTAAGCTGCGGCCTCAAGACGCTTTCCATCTAAGGTGATACAACCCAGTACGGTGTGATGTCACACCAGACGAGGGTGTTCCGGCACTTGGCGGCGCTATGATGCTTATCAGAGATAATGTACATATGAAAACTATACCCTTACGGTCTGATATACAATCAGTCGCCATAAGGATTCTACTGGCCACCATTCAGTTTACCATTTGTAACATTTATTTGCCTCTCTCTCTTGTCTTCACGCCTATTGAATTAAAAGAACTAGTTACCAACACTGGTGGGTGACTTCAATGCGTACCATCTACTTTGTGCGCACCACCCCGCGCTTGTGCGAGAGGTACGCTTATTGCCGATTACTTGGATAGTTACATCCTAGCTCTCCTCAGCACTGGAGGAGAGCTAGGGTGTAACATTTCTTTCTGACTCTTTCAATAGATTTTCACACCTTGATCTTGCAGTTTGTTCACCTCAGTTGGCAGTCTCCTTACAATGGAATGTCATCCTTGATTTACACTCTAGTGACCACCTTCTATATCTTATTAGTCTCTTAACGCAAGATGCATGTCCCACACTTATGCCCAGCTGGCGTTTGGACCATACCAGCTGGAACCTTTACACCCAGTAGCCTGTGTTTGCGTACAACGACCACCACTCAGTGAATGATTTGGCGCACCATCTCAACGGAAACGATTCTCTCTGCTGCTGAACAATCAATTCCGCGGTCGGCTTCACACCCCGGTCAATTTCTTGTCCCCTGGTGGACGAAAGAATGCCGGAATGCCATTCGTGGTCGAAGGCGTGCTCTTAGGGTTTTCCAACGTCACTCTAAGTTGGAGAACTTAATCAAATACAAGAAAATGTGCGCCAGGTCCAGACAAGTAATAAAGGATAGATAAAAGGCATCGTGGAGCAAATTTGTTGCCTCATTTAACCGACATACACCTTCCTCAGTTGTGAGGGATAGGTTAAGGCATATTGCAGGTCGATCGACCCGTATACCAATTGCGGGAATGAAAACAGCCACAGGAGCTGTTGTTGATTCATTTGAAGTGGCCAACACGTTTGGCAGTGCTTTCGCTCAAGTGTCTAGCTCGGAAAACTACTCCCCTGAGTTCCTTCCAATTAAAATTCAGGAGGAATCTCAAGGCTTCGCGTTTCGTTCTAGAAATGTAGAAGATTACAATTGCCTTTTCACCATGGCGGAGTTAGAGCATTCTCTTAAATCTTCGCGATTATCAGCACCAGAACCAAACGGTATTCATCTAAAAATGTTACAACAGCTCTCTACTGAAGGTAAGGCACTCCTGCTCGAGGTGTATAATCGTGTTTGCGTTGACAGTACACTCCCAGATTGGTGGAGCCCACTGTTATTCCCATCTTGAAGGCTGGAAAGCACCGTCATCTTCCCTCCAGCTATTGTCCTATTTCCCTCACCAGTTGGGTTTCCAAGATGATGGAACCCATGATCAATGGACGATTGGTATGGTGGTTAGTCGTAACCTACTGACCAACGTCCAGTGCGGTTTTCGACCACGACGACAACGACGACGTTCAACTGTTGACCATCTTGTGTCAATATCGACACAGATAATGGACCAATTTATGAAGAACTGTCAAACCATTGGCATATTTTTTATCTTGAGAAGGCTTATGATATGTGCTGGCGAGCACCGATTCTGCGTCCCCTGCATACCTGGAACATACGTGGACCCCTACCACTGTTCATTCGGGAATTCATGAAACACCGCTTTTTCCTAGTAAGGGTCGGCTCGGTTTTTTCTAATTCTTTTGTTCAGGAGGAGGGAGTACCTCAGGGTTCGCTACTAAATGTCACGCTCTTTGCTACAGCAATTAACTCCATCTGGAAATGTGTTCCACCCGGAGTTTCGTCATGCCTATACATAGACGACTTCGCTGTGTATTGCACTTCTCAGCGCACGGCGAACTTACAACGGCGCTTGCAGCAATGTTTGGACGAATTTCGAAGATAGAGAACAGAAAACGGCTTCCGTTTCTCAACTGAGAAGTCAATGTGCGTTAATTTCTGGCGCCCTAGGAGACGATTAGAACCTTCGTTCCGTTTCGGTCCAGATTTACTTCCCTTCGCAGATGAGACGCGCTTACTGGGTTTGATCTTGGACAGGAAGCTTAGTTGGTCGCACATATTGCACAGCTAAGAGCGCGATGTGACCGTTCCCTAAATACCATGCGAGTACTAAATGGCAAATCGTGGGAAGCGAATCGGACAATTTTGTTGCGAATGTATCGCGCACTGATCCGATCCAAACTAGATCATGGGTGTATTGTTTATTCGTCAGCACGACCATTTGTACTGGGAAGATTAGACGCGGTCCACAATAGGGACATTCATATGGCTTTAGGAGATTTTCCAACAAGCCCAGTCGTGAGCCTTTACGCCGAGTCCGCTGGACCTCCTCTGCAATATCGGCGTGAGATTCTCTTGGCAAATTGTGGTTGTGCGCTTAGATGTATGCCTAAGCACCCAACACTCGCTTCTTTGTTCACCACAACGCTAAGATAACGGCATAGGAATAGCACCCTTAATCGTAAGCCTGCAGGGTTTCGCTTCCAGGAGCTTTCAACGAACCTTACAATTGAACCGCCTAGGATGAACGCCAAGGGCGAGAATCTTTACCCACTTTTCTATCTTGCACGCACCATGTAGATCTTGGGGTGACCGTACACCCGAAGACCACGATGCCTATTTCAAGCATCCGCACGAGTTTTTTTAGAATTTTTGTCAGGCTACCCTGACCGTCGATGTATTTATACCGATAGGTCAAAGAGCACCAACGGTGTTGGATGTCCTTATATTTATAGAACCGAACCACATACATTCGGTTTTCCAAATAGCACTTTCATTTCTACTGCAGAGCCGTATGCAATTTACCAAGCCATTTTGTATGTTCGCCGTCGTAAATTAGGTGACTGCCTGATTTTGAGCGATTCCCTTAGTGCACTTCAGAGCCTTCGTGAGCCGTACAACCCCCACCCTATTGTACAACGTAGTCAGGATACCCTGCATGTTTTACACGCTTCTGGCGTTGACGTGGTGTTTGCATGGATTCCTGGTCACGTAGGTTTGTCGGGGAGTAAAATGGCAGATCTAGCAGCAAAGACGGCAACTACAGAACCCAGTATTACCATCTCACGAGTTACTTCGGAAGATTTTAAGTTTGAAGTGCGGAGAGCGGTGCTGTCGTGCTGGCACGAAGAGTGGTCAACTCTCCGCGGTAATAAGCTTAGAGAAGTGAAAGAACTTCCGATAAACTGGGTAGCTGCCTGTCGCAAATCTCGCCGCGAGGACGTCAGCTTGGCTCGGTTGCGAATAGGACACTGCAATTTTTCGTATAGTTACCTATTTAAAAGGGACCCTGCCCCTCTATGTCCGCTGTGTAACAACCTTTTGTCAGTCCGTCACGTGCTGCTGGAGTGTTCCTCTCTGACATGCCTTCGAGATTGTCTGCAGCTGCCTGTCAGGCTTGCAGAGGTGTTGGCGGATGACAAAACAGCACTTAATAGAGTTTTTAGGTTTTTAGCTGAGTGTAGTATCAATTTGAGGATTTAAAATTTTAGATATCCCTTTTTATGCATTTTGACATATTTATCACCTTGTTTCATATCTGGCTATTGCCACTGGCTTTTACGTTTATGTGTATATTTTCTTTGTTGCTAGTAATTTTATTTTTGATTCAAATTTATATGTGGCTATTGCCATGAATTTTTAGGGGCGCTGATGACCTCGAAGTTGAGCGCCCTTAAACCAAACCCTCCTCCTCCATCCCGTGCCAGAACTTCCAGGGGGGAAACAACGGCCACACCTATACCGGGGATCGAACGCAGGTCATCTGATAGAGGCAGGTGCAATACCACTACGCGGTTGCAGACCTTGTATACCGGGTGGAGGGGAAGTCATTACATTAATTTAAACCAGTGGTAGATCTCAGTATTTCGAACACATTTTGTATCTTGTGTTTTTGTCTCCAACCATTTCCCATGGAGATATTTTAGTTTTATCGAGAACAACCTGACAACACCGCAGATTGTGTTGGTGCTCACTTTCCCTAGCTCAGTACAGAATCAAACAGCGTAACGGTGCGTTTGGAAAACAAACTCATACCCTGCCTTGTCCTTCCATGTTTACTGTGACAGTGTAGGCCAATCACAAGCGTTAGCTCCCAAAACATTACATGAAAGCGAAAGCGCCAGACTTGTTTACATCCATAAACCAGGTCAATTCCCTGACCAACCTCAACACAACATTGTCGACTTAACTCACGTCTGAAAGAGCAGCTCGGAGTATTCCTTTACGTCTTTTAAGTGATTAATTATTTCGAAACCCTCTATGATGTCCCATAATTACTATCGAAGCTATGTCAGGAATAAGTTACTCTACACACCTTACAAGTAACAAACTGTTATCTTTGTACATACTTGTGGAATTACGTATCCAACTTGGATAAAGAACTACTTATTTTTTCGAAATCGGCTGATCATAGAACAAAATGCCATTCGACTTTTGTGTTTGTAAGTCATAATAAGCATTGTGAAGTAAAATTATATACATGCAGCAGCCTTTGTTCAGTGCCAACAAAATGCCAAGCAAATCATTGAATGTCAGTGCCTAAATTGCTACCAGCTTCGTTACTGCAAAGCTTATTTTTCGTTGTGCATGGTCATGTTAATTTAACACTAAACTGTTATGCTTATTTTTCGTCAGTATACCATTATTTCAGAAGAATAACCCTTTTTCTAAGCTATCAACAGCATATAGCTACAGCACCAGCATTACCCACATTACATTTTAGTTACCAACAGCATAGCTTGGCGATTAAACTTCAAACGCTACTTTTTTCATAGTAACCTATCAGCTTAATTTAAGTTACCCCATTTTAATCGTGAATGGCCATTATTTCATAATTTTTCTAAGCCGGTGCATGTACCAATAGAGTTCAGTTATAGTGTAAGAAGAAGCTTAGTGATCGTCCTCTTTTCTCAGCATTCATACATACCAACACCATTACACTGTGGTTTAACTAACTAGACGTTTACAAAGCGGCGCCTGCATTAAGCTTTTGCTTCTGTTTAACTAACCTTCCAGTCAAACCAGGTTTACAATACTTGGCCCAAGTCATCTCGTTACCTCGTCTTGCATCGACACATATCTCTGCTTGTGTGATGTGTCCACATATACATATGTCTGCTTCTAAACTACCAAGTAGATGGCATTAGCTTACCAAATTTCCATACCCATGTATAGATGGCAGAGGATTTGGAATTACCGTCTAATTTCAGTTTTACTGTATTTTAGGACTTAAGGTGGAACTTTGGGTCATAATATTAAACATTTAATCGAGCATTTACCTTTGCAATAGAGACAAATCGAGGAAACTTCCGTCGGATTGGTCAGTCTACAGGACATGATCCCGGGACCACCCAAATGAAGGGAAAAGATATCACCAGAAGTTAATTTATATTGCCCCTTTTTAGACTAGTGTATATGGTAACTTTTCCAATTCCTATTTTTGTCGGTTCAATGATTCACGTCAGATTCCGCCCTCAACAGATTTATTAGTAGGGTCCATATTCTATCAGATATGTTAGCAGATACCTCATGGCTTGGTGTGTGGAGTTCAGTTTGCTTTCTAAGTCATCTCCAAAGAAGTGTGTCAAACTTGTTAAACTGTGCCAACTGGGCTGCGTTGGAACATAAGTATGAGAAATCGCGCTCCCGAATCCTCACGTTACTGGTAGCTCCTACGATTGTATTCTTCATACCTGCTCACCTATCAGTCTTAGCTGATTATATGCCCTAACACCGTATTGCTACCGTTGGTGCGTCTGGTTTAACACGTGAGCTTCCATAGTGATTAGTTTTTAAGATTGTTGCATACTAAAGCTCACGCAAATTAATTTCTGTTTTATTATTATTATTATTATTATTATTATTATTATTATTATTATTATTATTATTATTATTATTATTATTATTATTATTATTATTATTATTATTATTATTATTATTATTATTATTATTATTATTATTTTAATACTATTGAAGCATAATATTGTAAGACCCCAAAAGAAAATCATTTATGTAAATATTTATTGAAAATGTAATTTATTTTTGGTGTTGATACGAGTTAGTTGAGTAACGAAAACGTGTTGCTATTGTTCATTGTTACAAAAAATTAAGTTTGTTTAAAGACGTCATAAATGTTAAGTTCCATATTTAAATTTAATATATATATATATATATATATATATATATATATATATATATATATATATAAATAAAATAATTATATGTGTTCAATATTAAACGCGAAGGGAGAATAGCTAAAGATCGCTTCCCTAACAACACAGGAACTATTTTATGAACGCATACGCGGATGTACACAAAAAGGTAGCATCATGTGAAGTGGCGCTGGAATTTGTTTATAGCGTCTGTGTGTTTGAGATGAGAAGACGTGTTTCTACAACGCGTGTGGATGTGGGTAGAAAATTGACTAAACTTTCATGAAGCGTTTGTTCTAAAGTTGTTGAAAAAGGGGAAAGACTATCAATATAATATAAATTGGTGCGACGAAAGATAATTCAAGTGTAAATACGAGAAAAAGTGTTAATAAAGTAATATATTATAGTGAAGTAAAATCGAGTGTTTATTCATTCCATCTAGTACCACGCCCTGAGAGAAATAATCGTCTCATTGCTCAATCCGAAGCAATACAAAAAAACAGCACCACTATAACAAGGTAATTCGGTGGTGATACAATTTATTTGGTACAGGAGTGGTGGAGTGTCCAATACCACCGAAATAAAAATTGAAAATCACAGCTATGGGAGCTCGCGTATCAAAATGTGGGCGTTATCGTAAGCAATGTGGCATTAGGACATACGATCAGCTAAGACTGACAAATAAGCAGGTATAAAAGCAGTTAATTTTTTATAATTCTCTTTTATTAAAATAATTGTCCAATAGTCTGTACATCAGTAGCTATCAGATTTCCGTACGAGTCAACGTGTTTCCCAGCGTCTCTCTTTATCCAGTTGCAGAACTAGTGATTCGTGTTTCCAATTCCCCAATCCAATAAACCCCGGTTTATTACATCATCTTGCTTCGTTTTGTGCTTTTCTTAAGTGGGAGATACAAAAGAAAGTAATGTAAGTGCACACGTCAGATTCCGCCGTCGTATATTTTAAGTCACTATAAATAAGTGGTGATATCCCAACAGATATGTTAGGAGATGCCTTGGGGCTCGGTGGGTGGCGGCTAGTTAGCCTTCTAAGTCTTAGTACATCGCATTATTAATTACTCTTATTACATCACCTTGCTTTGTCACTGTCTACAGGGACCTTAGTGCTGAACGACTGTATCTGTGCTTCTGTGTTGAGTGACCAAGATGTCCACAGACACGTATCTCTCTGCATCTAAACTAAGCCAGGTGGCGTTAGTCTGTTTCATTTCTCTACCAATGGATAGATGGCATAGCTTTCGGAATTACCATCTACTTTCACTTTTACCTAGTTTTTAGACTTGAAGTATAACTTTGGGCCATGTGTAAAATATTAACCTGTATTTACCTTCGCAACTGAGAACAATCAGAAATGTCCGTCAGGTTGGTCAGCTCACCGGATATGAGCCCGGGAACGCCGAAATAGGGGACAGACATCACCGGAATTTGATTCAGAAGGAAATGTCAAAGCCATCACACTACGATCAAAACGACAACCTACAACCAACAACTTGCAGCCTTTGTACAGTACGAACAAAAAGCCAAACCAAACCCTGAATGTAATTGTGAGCTTAGGCTTTCAAGGCCGGCGTCTATCCAGTAAAATGATATTTCGGGCTTATTGGCCGTGGTCGAGTCGATGCGTGATCATCTGACGTTTCGCCCGCCATTCCGATGTGCATTATCATAGGAAGGTGACTTGTGAAAGGGCGCTCCTGACGACAACAACGTAACGAAAACATCATTTTACTGGCTGAATGTAATATCCATGTTGCTACCAGCTTCGTTACTCATTGTGCATAGTCATGATAATTTAACACTAAGGTGTTACACTTACTACTTATAGTAAAGTAGAGGAAGTATTGTATTCCACCCAAAAATTCCATGTCGAGATATCACCGGAAATACATGTTTTGAGGCTCCCTGAGTCAAAATATAGCATTTTTACTTTCTCTACTACATAGGGGAAGTATTTTATTCCGCCCAAAAATTCTATGTCGATATTTCATCGAAAATATAGGTATGTTGTCAGACCCCCTGAATCCAAAAACAGCATTTTTAGAAAAAGGTCCGTGTTTGTGTGTGTGTGTGTGTGTGTGTGTGTGTGTGTGTGTGTGTGTGTGTGTGTGTGTGTGTGTGTGTGTGTGTGTGTGTGTGTGTGTGTCCTGTGGACAGCATAACTCAAAAGCGAAAAGTTGGTTAAAAACCATAGTTGGTACCGAAGTTTAACGTCTTTGAAGAATACGACACGAAGATTTGAAGAAAATTCCTCCGCCCTAAACTACCCTATATATGGAAAATGTTTAGAAATTTTTCATTTTCATCAAAATGGCTCTAACGATTTTGATTACAATGCCATATGTTCGAATTTGTATACATATCTTGAATTTTCTGGCTATAACCCATGAAGTCTTCTTTACTCTGGATGACTTTTGCATAACTGGTAAACCGAAAGAGATAGACCAAATCTTACTATACAACAAATGTAGATCTTGCTAAAACACACAATTTATGTCCTTTGTGTGTGAGTGAGTGTGTGTGTGAGTGTGTCTGAGAGAGAGAGAGAGAGAGAGAGAGAGAGAGAGAGAGAGAGAGCGTGTGTGTGTGTGTAGAGTGAACCATTTCGGAGATATTCCCCGTTATTTAAGTTTTAGAGAACTTATACTTCTGTGAAATGGAACATCGCTATTCATTTTTATATGTTAACCGTGCAAAGAGAACGGAGTTTGAAAGCTTTAAAAGATTTGGCTGTTACTCAAACCCTACTGTATTCCCATATTCCTGTTACACGTGCAAGAAAAGGAGCAATAAGAGTATTTCTGCAAATGTTTATCTCAACTAACACGAAGAAGATATAGGAATAAGACTTTGTAAGAATGGTTAGTACAAGAGTATACAAAGTCATGTGAGTGCAGCACATCAGATATCTTGTTTTCATCCAATATGCCATTATTTCGCATTAACCTGTTCACAAAGCTATCAACAGCATATGGCTACAGCAACAGCATCACCAACATTCCATTTTAGTTATCAACAGCATAGATTGCCGATTGAACTTCTTACTTCAAACGCTACTAGTGTTGCTGTGAATGGTTGCCTGATACCTTAATTTAGTTACGCTTTATTTGCATCGTGAATGACCAGTATTTCAGAATTTTTTTCAACGCTAGCACATGTACTATCTTTCACAAAAGTAAATACCCGTCTTCAGTGAGACCTGCGCGAAGGGTCACCTAATTCCCAGGCGTGCTTGCATAGGTGGTATGGGAATTAAATTAGTCATATGCTTCCCTTACTGTTCGGAGAACATGGCAGCCATGTCACCTCGCAACTCACATCACCTCGCTGTTTGGAAAAGCAATATTGCAGCAATCCTTCTACATTAACAGGCCAACATTGCAGATTCAACTTCAATGCACCTACAGAACATATGTTCAAAGTTCTAAGGCTTTCACGGCCGGTGTCAATACTAGATGCAATATTAACCGGGCTTGTGGGCCGTGGTCTATTGGGTTCCTTCTTCTTCCCAAACGTTTCGTCTGCGACTACGGCAGACATCTTCAGTGGCGGCGAGGTCGAAGTTTCCTAGTGGAGATCTCAGCACCGACTGCTGAGAGACCAATAGACCACGGCCCACAAGCCCGGTTAATATTGCATCTAGTATAGAACATATGTTCTTATGGTGTTTCTATTATGTAGTGGACTAGAACTAAAATGATTCGGTTTTGGTGCTACACTTACAGAACGTGAGTATAATCAGTCACACCAAATGCTCGTTATAGCTGTGCTTGTTGAGGCGTGTTCTTTCAAGTGAACAGTATGGGCTGACATGGGTTCGAATCGCCCATATTTCTTTTTATTACCTTTTTTCTTTCTTACCGGGAACATTATTATTTATATAACCTTGCGAAATATAAAATTATACAAACTAATGGAATCTATTTCTGATAAAGCTCCTTCTTTAGGTATTTTTATTCCGCGTACCGTTGTAACTGTTCCCGCCGTCTCATGAATGCTACAGTATGATTGAAATTTTACAACTGAATGATTCATAAGATATTAATTGCTGAAAATGAAGCAGGGAACACGCCTACCTCAATAATTGTCAAACATTCCTCCTGAAATTAATATTTCCCTTTAAACTTTCACATTCAAACGCATCTCTGTAAATTTTGTAGGCTATTGCCATATTAAAATATGTGTGTAATAGTGCACATTACCAGATCTGGATGCCAATGAATAATGTAATTCATGATACATTAAAGCAGGGATGTGGAACAGTTGTGAAATGAGCGAGTGCTTGTTTCAGTCGCAGCTGTGCTAGAACGACAGTCAGTCAGTCTGAGTGGCGTGCCCTACCTGGTTTGTTGACAAATATACTGTGGCGGTTAGTATGGACAGAGAAAGGTGTTTTAAACGTGAGTGGATTGATCAATACTTCTTTATCTTAAATGACGGCAAGGCACGTTGTTTAATATGTAGAGAAGGAATAAGATATATAAGTCATTACAATATTAAAAGACACTTTAATTCTCAAAATGCTGCAATTTATGGTCCGGACAAATTATCAGGTGTTGCTCGTGAAGAGGCTATAGAGGAATTTCAGTCAAGAGTGAATTTCGAAAATTTGCCATCATCTTCTTCTTCGTCTTCTTCTTCCTCTTCCTCCTCTTCTTCCTCCTCTTCTTCCCCCTCTCCTTCCCCTTCTCCTTCCTCTTGCCCTTCTCCTTCCCCTTCCCCTTCTCCTTCCCCTTTTTCCCTTCTCCTTCCCCTTCTCCTTCCCCTTGTCCTTCCCCTTCTCCTTCCCCTTCTCCTTCCCCTTCTCCTTCCTCCTCTTCCTCCCCTTCCTCTTCCTCCTCTTCATCTTCCTCCTCTTCCCCCTCATCCTCTTCCCCCTACTCATCTTCCCCATCCTCCTCTTCCCCCTCCTCCTCTTCCGCCTCCTCCTCTTCCCCCTCCTCCTCTTCTCCTTCCTCTTCTTCGGACATTAGTAGACAAAGTTTGGTTCGTATTAGCTACAAAATCAGCGAACACATTGCGTCTCCTTCAAAACCATTCATGGATAGAGAATTTGTTCAAAACTGTCCTATTACTGCTGCAGAAGAAATGTGTCCGGAACTTGTTAATGCGTTTCAATGTATAAGTCTGTCTCGTAGTACTGTTGCGGAACGTATATCAGAAATGGGAGATAACTTGGAGGAACAACTAATAGAAATAATGAACACATTTACTTGTTATTCATTAGCTCTTGATGAGATTACGGACCGCAAAGACACAGCATAGCTGACTATATTCATTAGGGGCGTCGATTTAGATTGCAATGTTTTTGAAGATCTTCTCGATGTTGTTTCATTAAAAGACCGGACTCGAGGACAAGATATTTTTGATGGTGTAATAAAAACTATTGCTCAATTTAAACTTCATTGGAGCAAATTAGGCTTGTTACACTTTCCCACTTTTCTTGCTTAACTGCTACCATTCGCTGTCGCTTTATCAGTATTCACATGCTAGGCCATGCAACACATAATTTTCCTTTACCCCACTTAACATGGCTTAGCGGAGGAAAGTGAATATCTATTTTGTAGAAGTGTACTGGAAATGGACCGGTGGGGTAGGTTTGCACTTGAATACACCTTAAAATGCTTTTTCTTGAATATATTTAACTTATAAAGAATTACAAGTTAACTAAAAGATCCAACTAATTAAGAAACATTGACTATATATATTATATATTTTATAATAATATGATGTGAAATATGAACAAAATAGGAATGTATAAAAGAATTAAAGAACAATATTCAAAATTGGGCAAACAATTACAAAACTCCTAAAAAAATGACCTATTCCATTAGACTATACAGTACTTCCATTAGATTATACTGCGGGCAGTGGAGATAGCTCACCAAACCACATTGGTGTAAACAAAGCTAACCCACTTGACCCTTTCATCTTTGGATATCAGTCTTTCATAGAAAAGGTTCACTTGGGCCTTTCAGGCTCGTACACCAAACATGATCAAATATCACATTGACCCTAACCTAAAATGTCCCTAAAACCAGAATAAACATTTACATACATAAAATGAAAAACATAGTTGAATATCCTCACCCAAATATCCGTGGTGTGCTAGGGAAATGGAATCCTTTCCTTAAACTTCGGCACCGTAAATGCCTTACAAGGCTTTCTCCACGGGTGGTCCGGTAAATTCTAGAAGCAGAGCAAATAGATGGTTTCGATGGGGGCCGTCGTGTAGTTCCTTGCTGAGTATTCCGGGGACAAAGCGCGTGCTTGGAATATCACGCTTCTCGATGTGGCGACGGTGAACCGGGGCAGCTACTACGCCGGAAACTGATGCTGCATGAGGCGATTGCCTCACAGCAAGCAATATGATGAACTATGAGTCTAATATGTCTGACGGTAAATGTTGCTGAAAATAACTCTGACGGTGAGCACAGCTCGGCCCGATGAAGACTCGAAGAAATACTGCGGCTAGCTCGGTCAGATGAAGACTCGAAGACATACTGCGGCCAGTTCGGCCAGATGAAGACTCGAAGAAATACTGCGATCAGGTTGGCCCGATGACCACTCGAAGCTCTCCAGCAATCCAGCAATCGAAAACAGGTCGTACAGGTTCTCCTGTACGGTATGTCGTGTTTGCACAGCACACGCTAATGCGACTTTATCTGTGCGGTATTTAAGTTTGTCATTCTGTTGTCATGCTTTTGTGTCCTGGGCAATGGTTTCTTTCTGTATACCTAATTTAGGATACAGAAGGGGGGCAGGAATAGGTGTTGGGGTAATAATGTGTTAGAAGATGGGAGTGGCATTACCCTTATCCAAGGGCGTCCTTGGATAGGCGGTAACTTTTCCTTCTTCAAGGTGCTCTATGGTCTATGGTCGTATTGACCTAGTGCCCGTACCAGCTGATTGGTGTGGGAGTTAAGTTTGGAGTGCATGGTTCGGGATCGCTCCCTCACCAAGTCCATGATATAGGGTATTCCTGACTGGTTGTGAAGGAGGAAGAGTGCTTCAATAACAATTACTCTGTGTACATCCAGACGGGATTTTCCAAACTTCTCCTGAGAGAAGTGAGTGATGTCTCGTGAAGTGTACATAAGTGTCCCGTGTATATAGTTCTCCCCCCCCCCCCCCCCCGTGCAACAAGTAATTACAGTGTTCTACAGAGACAGTGTTTAGCACTAAAAGAAGTGTAATTTTATTTTTACGAGCTAGCGTGGGCCAAGCGTGTGTGCGCTAGTTTTTGGCGCGCATCGCGTAGCGTGCCCATGCCAAGTGGAAGCTCCCAGAAGCCCTTGCGACTGGGAGCAGAGACAAGAAGGGGGAAATGGCGACTGCCACAAGCACCCCTGCCATGCCGGCCGCCGAGAGCGGACTCGCAGCTCTGCCGGCTGTATTTCTAACCTCAGCTGGTCGAGCCATAGCTGCCAACGATCCGCCCACCTGCTCATCATTGGTCGCAGCGCCCAACGCCGAAAACTTGGAGGAGGAGCGACAGGCCAAGGCTTTCTATAATCTACAGAAAGAAGTTACTGATCTCAGTAATGAGATTATATTCTATCAGCAACTACTCAGCGAGATGGATGGGGAGTCCAGCGACTTTCCAAAAGTCGCCCAGGCCCTCGGACTCTGCTACAAGGAGCATGCCCAAAAGAAGAGGCTCCTTGTGAAGCTAGGGGAAGGTTGGAAAACCGTCCCTGTTTCAAAGAAGCGGCAACTCAACCGAAGTGACTCCGACAGCGAGAGTCACCACCGGAAGCCCGCCAAGCGGATCAACCACCAAAGGACGCCACCACAAGTTGCAGTGAAAAACCAATATGCACCCCTGGCGACACAGGATGCAGAGTCCGAAGATGAGGCGGAGGACCTACCCCCCGCAACAACTAAACTCCAAAACCTACCACAACCCGGACCACAACGATCAACTAGACCACCGCCATCGCCAAAAACGACACGTAAACAAAACGCACCACAACCCTCTACCTCCACTGCCACTGCCACTCCTACGCAGAACTCCACCCAAAATCCCGAGCTCCAGAAACCACCGAGGATAATAATCCCGGACAAAACCTAAACAGTTAAGGTCCTCCGGCTTCTCCGGGACTCCCTGCCAGCTGGAGCTTATAAACTCCAAACCACGAGGGACTGCCTCAAGCTCTTCCTCCAGTACAAGAAGGACGCCAACCGAACCATGCAGCTCTTGAAGGATGCCGGAGTAGAAAACTTCAGTTTCACTCCCCGGAACGATCAGCCTCTGCGATGTGTAGTCAAACGTCTCCCAGTGGATATGGAGGTAGACTACATCAAGGAGGACTTGGAGCAGAAGGGGTACACCGGCGTCCGGGTACGTCAGCTCATTTCCCGCGGCAGGCCTCTGCCAATGTTTCAAGTAAGTCTCGACAGGACCACCACCAACTAAAAAATTCTTCAAGAACGAGAGGTGTGCCATATGATGGTCACCGTGGAGGTCTTGAGAACTAATGCCAACATCACCCAGTGTTATAACTGCCAACAGCTAGGGCACACTTACAGAATATGTCAGATGACCTCCCGGTGTGTCCTATGCGGTGGCCTCCACCGCCTTGCTGACTGCCCCCAAAAGGCAAAGCAGGACGTTCAACCCCACTGCGCAAACTGTGTGGAAGCGCATCCTGCCAGTTACAGGGGGTGCGAGACGTTCAGAAACGAACGCCATCGCCGTCAACTGGCAACCATAGCCAGGACCACTCCAAGTGCTCAACCAGGGCGCAGACACATTGAACACCCGGCCCCGGTTCAACCAGGCGTCTCCTTTGCTGGAGCCACCGGAGGGAAAAGGGTTTCCATGCCACCACCAAATGGTCCCCCTCCACTACCGTAAACCCCACAAACATCCACCGGAGACTTGGGCAGTCTAAGGGAAATCCTAAACCTGTTCAGGGAACTCAACCTCCCAGCTCTCTTAGCAAAACTGCAGCCTTTCCTGATTAAGTTCAGAAGCTGCACAAGCACTATGGAGAAAATAGAAACCATCATATGCCTCCTCTCAACGCTCCTAGAGTAAATGGCCTATGTAAGGGGAGGTACAAATTTAACCCACGCACTCCTGTGGAATGCAGATGGCATCCACAGGCAGCAACACGAACTTGAAAACTACCTACGGCGTAACAAAACTGACGTCGCATTTACCTGTGAAACAAAATTAAGACAAGAGCACGCTTTTAAGCTCCAGCGCTACCAAATTTTACGGAATGACAGAATTGGCAGACAGGGGGGAGGGACTGCTATTTTGCTGAGAAACTCAATTGCTCATGCTCCTGTCACGCTACCTGCACTGGCAGCGTTGGAGTGCACGGCTCTTAAAGCACGTGTTAATAGTAAAACGGTTATGCTGGTAGCACTTTATCGGCCCCCGAACTTCCCAGATTTCATACGAGACCTCGAACAAATCTTCGCTTTAGAGGAGCATGTTATAATTGCAGGAGATTTCAATGCCCGGCACCCGTGGTGGTTTTCACGCCGGGCAAACGCGGCGGGAAATCTCCTGGTTGAACTTATAACTGATAATGACGAAATTGAGGTACATCTTCCCCCAGAACCGACCTTTTGGCATCGATCAGGGCACTTTGACCCTGAGATTCTGGACATCGTACTCACAAAAAATGCGATACTGTTAAACAACTTTACTGTGTATCACAGCCTGGACTCCGACCATCTTCCTGTGCATTTCGACATACAGGGTGGTGTTTCAGCCGGTGTCTCTGGCCCTCGAAAGAGGGCAGACACCGACTGGAATAAATTCACCATCGAAATGCACGGGATGGTGCACCCCAGACTGTCATACTATAGCCAGGCAGACATAGATGTCGCCATTGAAAACTTTACTGCCTCGCTACACACAGCCAAGAAAAGTGCTACCACATACACCACAAGACCACCCGGTTTTTGCACGTACCCCGAGGTAGAGCAACTCATTGCGCGGAGACGACGCTTGACAAAACTGTGGCGATACACCCGACAGCCTGAATATAAAGTGCTAGCAAAATGGCTACGCAACGTCATTCGGCAACAAATTAAAATCAACAAAATTGAACAGTGCGAAAACAAAATGCTGAGTACCACCCATTTGGGCTCTTCTTTGTGGAAATTACTAAAGGCTTTCAAAGTTTCCACGAGCGTTAACTCCGCAACTGAGGCGCTGCACACTCAAGGCGGCCTGCACTTCTCCGAAGAGGAGAAAGCCGAGGTCTTCGCTGACTGTCTCCAGGACAGATTCAGTGAAAACCCAGTTACCAACCGTGTTTTAGAACGGGAGGTCCAGACATGGGTACAAACCTGGGTGGCGCAGAAGCAGGAGCAACAACTACCCATCATAACACCGTAGGAAGTTTTCAAGCTCATTAGGAAATTGCCTAATGGGAAAGCTGCCGGCCCAGACAAAGTGACTAATGAGGAACTTAAGCATCTCCCGAGAAAAGCTCTGGTACAACTAACAAAGTTATTTAACGCCTGTTTGCAGCAAGGCTATTTCCCCTCTACTTGGAAACGAGCTAAGGTTATCATGCTCCCAAAGCAAGGGAAAAGCACCAGACAACCGCAAAACTACCGCCCCATTAGTCTTTTGTCTACTATTGGTAAATTGCTCGAAAAATGTATCCTTTCTCGACTACAAAAACAAGTCTCGGCAACATATGAGCTCTCAAATTCACAATTTGGCTTTAGAAAAGGACATTCCACTGAACTGCAGCTCCTCAGACTAACTGATGATGTAACAGAGCAATTTAACAATGGGGCTTCAACGTTGGCGCTATTTCTGGACGTAGAAGCCGCATTTGACTGGTGCTGGCACAATGGCCTCATTTACAAACTGCACCACAATTTCCCGGCTCTTCAAAATTATCTATACTTGCTGCACAATTTTCTAGAAAAACGACAGTTTTACGTCCAAGTGGGCCGCTCCTCCTCACGGGAGCGAGTGATGCGGGCTGGCGTCCCACAAGGGGCAATCATATCCCCTTTTCTGTACATATTATTCACTAATGACTTCCCAGTGGACGCCAGATGCAAGGTCGCCATGTATGCTGACGACACTGCAATATACAACCACCATAGAAATCCACGTTTCGGCCTTGCAGAAATGCAACGTTATGTTAACAACTTCCTCTAATGGCAACATGACTGGAAAATCAAAATTAACCCCGACAAATGCTAGCTAATTCATTTCTCTAAGCGGCGTCACACTTTGGCAAAGGACCTAACGGTCGTTGGTCAAATATTGCACTGCCGTCAGCAGGTTAAATACTTAGGTGTCACCTTGGACCGCACAATGTGTTGGTCCACCCACATAAAAAATAGCGCCAATAAAGGCAGACAGCGGCTAAAGTTGTGCGCCCCCATCTTCCGCAGTAAACAGTTGCGACTGAAGTCAAAACTGATATTATATAAGTCATTTATTCTCTCGGTGGTCCTGTATGCATGTGTGGCCTGGGCTAATGCCTCCAAAACCGCCCTGAAACAACTCCAAACCCTCCAAAACCTCTCCCTCAGAAAAATCCTGTCTGCTCCACTCCTCACCAGTACCCAAACACTACACCTTGAAACCCGGATCCCGTTCATCCCAGAGGCAATTGAAAAACGAGCAACGGGTGCATGGTCGTGAATTAGAAACCACGAAAACGACGTCATCGCCAACATTGGCAAAGGCGAGCCGAAGCACCGCAAGCATACTAGGATCAAAATGTTCTAGAAGCGGCTCGGCTCGCCGACTAATGCGCGTCCACGCAACCTCGATCCTAGGCCACATACATGTTCCGGCAGAGGTCCTCGCCTCGAAAAATATTCAGGAGCTGCCACCGTGGGACAGTGTACATAGTGTAAATAGTGTAGTGTGCTGGGACGCATATCTCTGGTGTGCACAGTGAAGAGGTGTGTATGTATGTGAGAGTGTGCGTGGGTGAATGCGTGCGTGAATGTGTCTGTAAATAATTTGTAAGTATGTACATATGTATATATAACAAAGACGAAATAGAACTTAAAAAGACAAAAGAAAACTATTCTCGGTGACCTACATATGGTCACCGTATGGGTTTTTTGTAGACACCGAAAAAAAGTGTATATATAAACAAAGCCAAATGTAAAAAAAAATGTTAAATATAGCCTGTAAGCCGGGCCCATTGTACCGGCACCAGGCCAACACTTTTCTAATAAAAAAATATATAAATATACTTGTGAAGGATGTAAGTCGGGAATCTACGTCCGGTATTGTATATCATTCTTAACGCCCTGTTCAGCACTGACTGCAGTTTGCGTATGGCAGAGGGTGCTGCTGATCCCCAGGCTTCGCAGCCGTATAGGATCAATGGCGGAATGATTGCCCGGTAAATCCTTAATTTTAGGTGGTTGTGCATGGTAGATCTGAGGATGGGTAGAGCTGTCTGAGCGCAGCGTGACCAAGTTTGGCCTTTGCGCGGAAGTGTGGGGCGTATGTTAGCCCGCGATCAAGGAGAACGCCTAAATATTTGGCAGAGGTTACCCATGGGATATTTCTCCGCCTAAGCCGGAGTGACCGTTCTGGCCGCCAATGGCGAACCTTACCAAGAAGGAGAGCGGATTGAAGCTCTAACGACGACGAGCTACTGGCAGACTGAGGTTCAGCCCGACAACTTTTGCTGCGTGCCTACCCCTGTTGGCGTTTAACCGCAGATAGGAAATTAAGGATATGAGATTTTGTAGGGTGGCTTGTTTTTATTTTCGTTGGTGAGGGTTAGAAGGGAGCACTAAAGCCCCTTGACAGCTGTCCTGCAGGATGCAAAAATGTTTGACGTTTAATAAATATTTCGAAGCTCTCCCCCCTAAACTAAAGTTATTCTGTGGTGATACGATTTATTTGTTAACCAGGGTGACATGAGGTCCGGTACCACCGAAGCAAACCGGAAAATTGTGGGTGCATATTATGATGGATGGTGCATGGAGGCAGGTCTAATATCATGGCGGATGCCCTGACATTGACCTACGACTTGGAGCATTTATGTGTGGCATTGGGGGTAGATGAACTAAAGGGAGGGGTGGCAACGGGTGCCTGCAAGAAACAAGAGGAATAAAAGAAGCGGCCGGGAAAGCGATTCAGACAGTGAACGTCCCGACCAGCAGCGCCCCAAGCGCGTCTCAAAGCAAAAAACGCCGCCATATCCCCTCACCACGAGAAACACCTACGCGCCGCTGAGGGCACAATTTGACGCAGAATCCGACGACGAGACGTCAGAGAATCCACTACCACAACCCGCAATAGCCTCCACCTCTAGAGACCCCTTCCCCAAGCTACCCCCTACGCATCCTGCGTGGCTCCCTTCCTGCCGGCACATATAAATTGCAGACGACGAGGGACTGCCTTAAGCTCTTCCTCCAACGGAAGCAGGACGCGAACCCGACAATGCAGCTCCTGAAGGACGCCGGAGTAGAAAACTACAGTTTTACTCCACGTGGGGACCAACCTCTTCGCTACGTAATCAAATGTCTTCCAGCTGACTTAGAGGAAGATTACGTGAAAGAGGACCTAGTCCAAAAGGGCTACACCGGCGTCCAGGTACGACAGATGATTTCACGTGGCAGGCCTCTGCCAAACTTTCAGGTAAGTCTTGACAGGACCACCGAAAACCAAAAACTTCTACAGGAGCGAGAGGTGTGCCATATGATGGTCACCGTGGAGGTCCTGAAAACAAACCAAAACATAACGCAATGTTTCAACTGCCAGCAGTTGGGGCACACTTTTAGGAACTGCAATATGACCTCCCGGTGTGTCCTTTGCGGTGACCTCCACCGTCTGGCTGATTGCCCAAGAAGGGCCAAGCAGGGCGTTGTACCCCACTGTGCAAATTGTGGGGAAACGCATCCTGCCAGCTACAGGGGGTGCGAGACGTTTCGCAACCAACGTCACCGCCGTCAACTGGCATCCATAGCTAGGATCTCTCCCAGTGCTCAGCCAGGGCCAAAACCCATCACACACCCGGCCCTGGTTCAACAGGTATCTCCTATGCGGGAACTACCGGAGGGCAAAAGGCACCAGTGCCACCACAGAATGGTCCCCCTCCACTACCCCAATAGGCGCTCACGGGTGACCTGAGTGGGATAAAAGACATATTAAACCTCTTCAAAGATCTAAATTTACCATCATTATTGATGAAGGCGCAGCCTTTCCTGGCCAAATTCAAAAGCTGCAGCAGCACTTGGGAGAAAATAGAGACCATCATATGTCTCCTCTCAGCCTTTTTAGAATAAATGGCCCATGTAAGGGGAGGCACAACTTTAACTCGCGCAATCCTGTGGAATGCAGATGGCAACCACAGGAAGCAACACGAACTTGAAAACTACCTTCGGCGTAACAAAATTGACGTCGCATTCATCTGCGAAACAAAATTAAAGCACGAGCACACTTTTAAGCTCCAGGGCTACCAAATTTTCCGGAACGACAGAATTGGCAGACAAGGTGGAGGGACTGCTATTTTGCTTAGAAATACTATTGCTCATGCTTCTGTTACGCTGCCTTTAATGGCAGCGTTAGAGTGCACGGCTCTTAAAACACGTGTAAATAGTCAAACGGTGATGCTGGTAGTGCTTTATCGGCCCCCCAACTCCCCCGATTTCATACGTGACCTCGAACAAATCCTCGCTTTAGAGGAGCATGTTATAATTGCAGGAGATTTCAATGCCCGGTACCCCTGGTGGTTTTCTTGCCGGGCAAATGCGGCCTGACATCTCCTGGTTGAATTTATAACTGATAATGACGACATTGAGGTACATCTTCCCCCAGAACCCACCTTTTGGCATCGATCAGGGCACCTTGACCCTGAGATTTTGGACATCGTAGTCACAAAAAATGCGACACTGTTAAACAACTTTACTGTGTATCACAGCCTGGACTCCGACCATCTTCCTGTGCATTTCGACATACAGGGTGGTATTTCAGCCGGTGTCTCTGGCCCTCGAAAGAGGGCAGACACCGACTGGAATAAGTTCACCATCGAAATGCACGGGATGGCGCAACCCAGACTGTCATACTATAGTGAGGCAGATATAGATGTCGCCATTGAAAACTTCACTGCCTCGCTACACACAGCCAAGAGAAGTGCTACCACATACACCACAAGACCAACCGGTTTTTGCACGTACCCCGAGGTAGAGCAACGACGCGAGGAGACGACGCTTGACAAAACTGTGGCGGTACACCCATCAGCCTGAATACAAAATGCTAGCAAAATGGCTACGCAACATCATTCGGCATCAAATGAAAATCAATAAAACTGAACAGTGGGAAAACAAAATGTTGAGTACCACCATTTGGACTCTTCTTTGTAGAAATTACTCAAGGCTTTCAAAGTTTCCACGAGCGTCAACTCCGCAACTGAGGCGCTGCACACTCAAAGCGGCTTGCACTTCTCCGAAGAAGAGAAAGCCGAGGTCTTCGCTGACTGTCTCCAAGACAGATTCACCGAAAACCCAGCGACCAACCGTGAAGTAGAACGGGAGGTGTAAACATGGGTACAAACCTGGGTGGCGCAGAAGCAAGAGCAACAACTACCCATCATAACACCGCAGGAAGTTTTCAAGCTCATTAGGAAATTGCCTAATGGGAAAGCTGCCGGCCCAGACAAAGTAACTAATGAGGAACTTAAGCATCTCCCGAGAAAAGCTCTGGCGCAACTAACAAAGATATTTAACGCCTGTTTGCAGCAAGGCTATTTCCCCTCTACTTGGAAACGAGCTAAGGTTATCATGCTCCCAAAGCAAGGGAAAAGCACCAGACAACCGCAAAACTACCGCCCCATTAGTCTTTTGTCTACTATTGGTTAATTGCTCGAAAAATGTATCCTTTCTCGACTACAAAAACGAGTCTCAGCAACACATGAACTCTCAAATTCACAGTTTGGCTTTAGAAAAGGACATTCCACTGAACTACAGCTCCTCAGACTAACTGATGACGTAACAGAGCAATTTAACAATGGTGCTTCAACGTTGGCGCTATTTCTGGATGTAGAAGCCGCATTTGACCGGCCTCATTTACAAACTGCACCACAATTTCCCGGCTCTTCAAAATTATCTATACTTGCTGCACAATTTTCTGGAAAAACGGCAGTTTTACGTCCAAGTGGGCCGCTCCTCCTCACGGGAGCGAGTGATGCGGGCTGGCATCCCACAAGGGGCAATCATGTCCCCTTTTCTGTACATATTATTCACTAATGACTTCCCAGTGGACGCCAGATGCAAGGTTGCCATGTATGCTGACGACACTGCAATATACAACCACCATAGAAACCCACGTTTCGGCCTTGAAGAAATGCAACGTTATGTGAACAACTTCCTCTCATGGCAACATGACTGGAAAATCAAAATTAATCCCAACAAATTCCAGCTAATTCATTTCTCTAAGCGGCGTTTTTTTTTTCTGTGAGCGTAGTTAATTTCAAATTTTCAAACTTCTCGCCATCAACGGCGCGCGCGCGCCGTGCGCCACTAACGCTATGGGATTATCGTTAATCCGATTGCTTAAGGAGGGACTGTTGATTACATTTTTTATTTTTATTGAGAAGATGCATTGAAAAAAACAGTTTAAATTATTGTTGTACGAAAAAAGGAGTACAAACATGTTTGTTGGTTGTATAAAGTTGGTTGCAAACGATGTGTTCCGTGTGTGTTGGATGGGTAATGATGTAAGATGATTTATCCGTTGAGGAGCAAGTGCAAGTTGCCACCTTGAGGCCAAGTGCGGGTGACGAAGCCGGAATTTGCAGCAGGAGGAGCCGTGGTATGTCTTGCAGGGTTGGCAGGTCGTTCCTCGACGAGAGCTTGGTACCCACTGAGGGTAAAATGAGACGTCTATGTGGATGAAAGAGTCATCCGGTGTAAGAGCTGTGTTTGCGATCGCAGACACACCCGCTGGGGTGGGGGATGGGGTTTTCTGGCACAGGAAAAAAACCGTTGAGATTTTCCCACCAACCGTTGCTATTTGAGATGATTTAGCCGTTGAGGAGCAAGAGCAAGTTGACACCTGGAACATAAGTTTGAGTGACGAAGTCGGAATTTGGCGCAGGAGTAGTTGTAGGTCTTGCACAGGGTTGGCATGTCGTTCCTCTACGAGAGCTCGGTCTCAGCTGAAGGCAAGATGAGACGTCCATGTAGATGAAAGAGGTATCAGGTGTAAGCGCAGAGTTTGCGAACACGCCCACATCCGTTGGTGAGGAGGGGGTGGGGGAGGGGCGAGGGGGAGGGGGAGATTGCGATATGCCACATCCGCAGGATGGGGCTTTCTGGCACAAGAAAAGACCGTTGAGATGTTCCCGCCCACCGTTGCCTTTTTTTAATAAAATAATATGATTGGTGGACCTTGAGCGTGTGGATGTTGAACGAGTACTCTCTCTTGACGGACGCTAAGCATCCAATCGCCGAGAATGTGATCTGTCATAATATATGTCGGTGAATGGTCCAAGTGCGCTGATAAGCATCTGCCGAGGTACATCCGCTCTAGGTTTTTTATCATTTGCTGCATTTTGACTGCCGAGATGTATTGTTGCTCGTAGAAAACGAAAAAAGGCACGTGATTTGCGGAAGGGAGAAGTGATGTGGTCTTGACGGGTGTTGGGAAGCAAAGAAGGGAAGGATCTTGGAGGAATGGGGAAACGTGATATGCGGAAGTGATGTGGTGTGATCTGATTGGATAAAATAAGACGAGTTGGGATTTGGTCGTTAGGATTCCAAAATGACGATGATTGGTGGAAATAAGGTGCGTTGCCATTGGATGAAAAATGAGGAAGCAACCTTTGCCTTATAAAAAATGGGAGAGAAAAAGGAATTGCAAGAATGATAGCGTTGCTGATGGTGAAAAAGCATAGTTTAAAAAAAACGAAAAAAAGTCGGTTGATTTAAATCTTTTCAAGAACGAGATATGAAAGTGTTGAAAAAACCCAACAGGGAATATGTTTCCAAATGTTGTATTTTCTGAAAAAACAGCTTCAGAATTTTGCTTAAAATATCAATTATATTGATACCTTTAAGTTGAGTCTTGTTTTTTCCTCGTTTGCTTGTTTTTTTCTTCGTCTTTTTTTTTCGAACATAGGTTCATATTTCTAACGTATTTAACAGACATGCTTTAATGTTAAGCCAACAGTTAAAATCCGATAAAATCCAATAATATGGTTGAACACGTCACACTATCAAATTAAGATAACAAGATAATTCAAGAGCTGATTAGCAAGTTTTTTAAATGTTTGGCATACCTTTTAAAGAAGGCGTTAATACGAGTCTCTCACACAGATAGAAAATGCTGGCAGATAATATGCAACTTGTCTTGATACTCACACACAAGCGTTCCGTGGCAATTACGTGCTTTGAAATGGATCTGCATCTTGCTATTCTATTATATGCTGACTGCTCCTCTCGCGGCTTAAGCGGTTAGCAGACACGCGTTTGCATTCACGCGCGTGCCAGGTCATCCAGTTACGATAAGGTGTTATATATCCCGCCAGTTTACCTCGAAATATGTCATATAAGAATACCGGATTGATATAGGTTACCTTAACAAATATGTTCGCTTAGGTTATGTAACGTTAGGCTAGGGAGTGCTATGGAGATATGAGGAGATGGAAAGGAACCTAACTGGGCGAAGTACAAATAAGGAAATAAAAAAACACGCATTAAGCACAAAAGCACAACATGTGCAGTGTATTAGAGAGAGAGACAGAGAGAGAGAGGAACAGAGAGAATAATAATAATAAAAACAGAACATTTGGAAATACAAAAAAAAAAGTTTGAACAAGTGAGTTGTGTTCAACACGACACATAAAATTTGTTTTAACATGATCACTGTATTAAAAACACACACACAATAGCAATAATTTAAAAATGTAAATGTACAAATATTAACACCGTGGAAATTTATGGAACAAATACTGGTGTGCACCGTGGGCAGCAAGATTGATGTGTTGGTTGTAAATGTTTGTAAATTATTGGTATGTTGTTGACGAGACAAGCTCGTCCTGCTTGACACTGTAAGCACCAAGGGAAATAAGAATTGCAGCTGATGGTGCTATACCAGACAGTATAGGGTTTGTATCTTTTTACGAGCAATTGTTGCTGAGTTTTACGATACTTAGTGTCTAGACAAGCCACACAAAACTTTGTTTTAATGTCACATGGAACGGCATACTCGTACATACACTGAGGGAAATTGAGATTTGTCCCTTGAGCACTTGAACTGAATATGGCCATTTTTGCTGTTACATACGTTTACAAATGTTTCATTATTTTTAATTGCTTATGGAACACCTGCACATATTACTTTTGCAATGCCTATACGGGTTTGGTTGATCGGTAAGCTTTAAAGCGCGTAGCGCTTGACAAAATAGACACTTTAGCTGAACTATAAGGGAAACATGATAGGTAGTTACATACCATTGAAAGCAAGCATAAGGTTGGCAAAGATAATCATTAGCATGTGAATGATTGGACACGAAATACGGTTTGTAACAACAATGCAGTTGACATTTTTGGCTGAGAAACCTGTACTTAAAGTCACCACAACCATACTTAACACGATGCATAAAAAATTACACTGCACACGAAAAAAATTAACACACTGCACTTACAACAAAGAAAGCAATGTTTTTAAAAAAGAATGCACTACAAAAAAATTATCCAGTAAAGAAAAAAATGGGGAAAGCAAGGAATTAGCGAACACTGCTGTAGGATTTTACCTAAGAAGATCTGCGAGGTTTCTTCGGAAAATGATGAGGCGTTTGTGCGGCGTTTCTTTTACCGGCTAGCCCGGCCATCCGCAGTCGTGCCTCCTTGGTAATGGGCACTAGATGAGGGAGTTCCAGGTCGGTCATGTCTCCTTCTTCCTCCAACTCCGGCATATTGGCCAGTGTCGCATCCCACCCATCGTTAGCGCACCCACCGGACTCACACCAACCGCTGCTGTGTTGGAGCACGATGGTAGCTCTATCCCACCGTGGAAGTAGGTTCCGCCGTGCTGTAGGTTTATAGAAGGCAGAAGGAGAGCACGACAGAACTGGCACAATCCCCGCCGGAGAAATATTACTGAACTGGGGGTTGAGGAGAGGAGGGGTAGGTCCTAGTTTTTGTGGGGAAATAGGCGTGAAAGCTTGGGCAGGAAAGGAAGAAGAAGAAGAGGTTAAGTTGTATATGGGTGGAGGAGGAGGAGGAGGAGGAGGAAAAGAAGGTGAATGGGGAGAGAAAAGTTGAACCTGGATATGATCCAGGGACACCGGCTGCGATGTGCCAGGAATATTTGGAACAGGTGAAGCGGGGAAAGAAATTGGAGTGGAAGTTACGGGAGGATGAGGATGGATAGAGATTGAAGGAGAATATGACGGGGAGGGTTCTTGTGGGAACCACGGTAGAGGCGGTGTAGCTCCTGCATACGCAGCGTTTAAGAGCTGGCTGGAAAAATATCCACTGTCAGTGGAGGAGAAAGAAGCCCTCAAACTGTCCTGGTTGCTGACGGTTGAATCCTGTACCCAGGATAGCTGGGGCTGGAGATGATGATGGTCGTCGGGGAAAATCACCTGCACCGAAGAAGACGAAGAAGTGTTGCACGGGGCGTTGAAGGAGTTTGCCGGCGAATTCGGAATTACTTGTACCGAAGACGATGTCGAGGCGTCGCTCCAATAGCTGTTGTTTTGTTGCAGCGGGAGTCGGCCGAAGGCGTCCTGAAACGCCGGCAGAGATGCCTGGACTGCTGGCACAAGATGGTGATGATTGTTGTCGTTGTTAATGGGCACAACAGCATTTGCGATGTCTTGAGGGTTGAAGAAGGTCTGTTGTTCCCTTGTTAATAGCTCTCTATAGACACGTCCAGTAGACGGCGAGAAAAAAGAAGCTTCGGTTGATACGCGGAAAGAACCCATGTTGACTAAGTAGTAGTAGAATCAGACTGAGAATGGAGCTAGCGATACAAAGTTGCCGGTTTAAAAGGACAAGTAATCATCACAGGATTTCCTCATCATTTGCAAGAAAAAACGGTCATACTGCATAGTGGGGTGTAGAAATGATAGCTTTGACCGTTGTCATTTTAAACGATCTTGCAAATGTGCTAGAAAAAACCTGAAAATGCAGTTTTGGGGGCGACGGTTGAAAAAATGGAGCTTGGGATGCACAGTTGGGATTTTTAAAAAACCGAGAACTCAGCACAAGATTTCCCCTACGCAATATATCCGTTGGCTTTAACAGTTCTTGGAAAAGCGCGCGTGGGAGAATTAAATGGATGGGGAAAGTGCAAACGGAATAGCTCGAAAAACCTGCAAATGCAGATTTTAGGCAGACGATAGCAAAATATGATACCGGATGCAAAAGCGAACAATCCTAGCATGTGCATCGCGGTCTAAAAGCAAGAGATCAGCTTATTGCTCAAGTCCCCCTTCTCACTCTTGATCTTGCGCCGCCCTACAGATTACCAAAGAAGGTCATTGGCTGGTCGGCTTCCAGTTGGAACAAATAAGGAACTAGAAAGGATGGTATAGACAAAACAATGAAGAAAAATGGTTGGAAGAGGGACAGACGAATGACAGAATACAGAACTGGTACAGGATGCAAGGCAACCGCTGAAAAGTTAAAAACCTGTAAAAAAAATAATTTCTTCTACATCATTATGAAATATCATTTCAAGGAATTCTACAGCAGTAGAGCCGCGGTTATCCGAGTCCCGACAAAGCGAGATCCCGTTTTACGAAGTGTCGCGCAAAAACTGGAACATGTACCACATACTGCGGTAACTCTATTTTACTTTTGTAATTTATTTTTATTTGTATGTACATCATTTTTTCATTTGATAATACAGTAAATGCCTTTTCTTTCATATCTTTGACCAAGTTTTCATTCATTTCACCAGTTTACCATACGTGTCTCCCTCAATTTTTGACACTTTTATCCGAGTTTTCGATTATCCGTGGTACTACCTCGAATAATACAGTAGTATTTAATAACTTCCTTAACATCTAGTGATCATGACAGTCAAATACTAGAATTCCTTGAAATTATATTTCAATTATATCTTATGTTTAGGTTATTTTACGACATAAATATTGTATATATTGAATTTCCCGGGAATGTCATCAGAAGTTCTCTTTATTGTGGGCGACATTTGCATATATGATAAACCGTAACATATAGACGAAATCTTACTACACAAAGAACGCAAATCTTGTTACAATACATAATTAATGACCAAGGAATTTATTTTGTGAGTAAACCATTTCGCAGATATTCCGTATTATTTATCTCAATTTTGCAATCATTATGCTTTTCTCAAATATAAGGTCATTATTCACTTCTTTACCTATCTGCCATGCAAAACATAGTAAAATAAAAAGATCTGTGTTGCACTCACATCTCACATGACTTTCTCTACTGTTGTATGGTTATTATTAAGAACTTTTATTTCGATATCTTGCATTGCTTGAAATAAACATTTGCAGAAATTATTTTGTTTATCTTCTTGTAGGTACAAGGGGAATATGAGAATACCGTAGAATTTGCGTTGATAGTCAAATCTTTCAAAGCTTTCAGATTCCATTTTATATGCACGGTTAACATGTTCCTTTTGACAGAAGCATAAGTTATCCGAAATTCACACAAATAAAACGAAATATCTTCGAAATGGTTCACTCTACAAACAATTTTATTCAGACATAAATTGTGTGTTTTAACAAGATGTATAAACACGACTACATGGGCTATAGCGAGAAAATTGAAAATATAAATTTCATTTACGATCAAAATATCTTAAACATAGGGCATTTTAATCAAAATCGTTAGAGCCATTTTCAAGAAAATCAAATTGTTCGAAAAATTGTCCATGTAAAGGGTAATTTAGGGTGGGGGAATTTTCTTTAAAATCTTCGTGTTGCATCCTTGTAAGACACTAAACTCAAATACCAGCATTGGTTTTTAACAGATTTTTCGTTTTTGAGTTATACTGTCCACGACACACTGAAACACACTTTTCCTACTTTTTAAGGGGATCTCAAAACATATTTCCGGTGAAACCTCCACATCGAATTTTTGGGTGGAATATACTTCCTCTGCTTGCTATACGTAGTAGAGAAAGTAAAAAATGTAAAACCTAAAGCTCGTCTCACCCTTAGAAGATAGTACACGTTAAATGGGGCGCAACGTTGCAACATGTACTATATGTGTGCCTTCTTTCAACCTCGGACCGCAAATCATGTAAGAACCGACTCAGAGTGGCCCTTGAGAAATTTGGTAGGGTATCATCACCGTGATGATAACGTGACAAAATGATATTCAATGTGGGTGGTATATTTTCAAACAATAAAGAATGAGCAATTCGCCGCACTCCACTTTGCACTATTCCATCATATTGCCTTACCTAGAGTTTTGTGTTGTCCTGCCCTTTTTGCTTTTTTTTTTTTTTTTTTTTTTTTTCGTAGCGTTCTTAGAGGTAATTTCATTACTTGATTTTTAATCCTATGCACTACTGCTTCTAAACACCCGATAGCCTTATCTGTTACTTTTGCTGCCTTAATAATATTCATTTGACTTGAAAAAAATATCTAACAGATTCATAATTTTATTATTTGGCGTTCCTTATTTCTTAATTTACCAATATATCCTCTCTTCCTAGCTTCCCCCTCCATAACCACAAATATTCACGGAAAATGTTAAATAACGTAAACTAATAACACTTCACAAGTTCCATACAGTATAAACGCACACACTTCTTTACGAACTGATGTTAGCTTTTACTCTGCCTTGTGTCTAACGCTTGACGCCTTTTATCTGAATAGGTGAATATCTTTTCTTTGCCTCACACGATAAAAAAAGAGGTTACAGGCTTCTGGTTTATTTTAAAAACTGTCTCCAACCCTCCTCAACATTTGCTCCCGCTTTGTCCCCGATGTAAACTCAATAATAAAAAAGTTACCCACTGCGTAACTTTTGCAGTGCACAGATATAAAATTTTCCAAAAACATTTAATTTAAAAAATTGTAACACTTAACAGAGTGAACATAGAGAATTCAAGTAGGCAGGTGGCGCACCATAGTTTACTCTAGCTAAGAAAAAATATTAACTTAGTCTAGCAGTTAACTAGTTAGTGCGTAATGAGTATAGAGTATAGAAACAGCAAACATCGGAGCTTTACTGAAAAACCTTTTCTATAGAAATTTGGACCTAAAAAGTGTATAATGGCCCTAAAAAGGATACAACCAATTAAAGAAAAAAAATGCTGCATAGAATAATATGTTCAAACTTGAAATGTATAACTGACTATTTACACCATGCTATTATAAAACTGGCAACAGCGCAAGAATGGAAAAGGACGAAGCTAACGGCAACTCGCATGCGCTAGATAGAGACAGATATACCCCCATTTAACTCCATACTGTCATCTAAGGGTGAAACAACTTATAGAAAACCCAATTTTTCTACACACATGTATCATGATCATGAGTAAGATTAGCTGTTTGTCACACCTTCCGTCTTTGGTCTAGTAGCTTCTCTCTTCAGATTCATAGCTTAACCGCTTCTTTCCGCTAAATTTGGTTGTTTTTGCAGCCCTTTTTGGCCAATGCTTTGTTCAAATACTGCGAAATATTTAAGCAGGGGCGTTTAAATGTAGCGTACATGGCATTTTAAGTCTGCGCTAGATCTTTAAAAATGGCACAAAAAAAATTTCACTGCCAACATATGACTGAAGGTTTAGGGAATATTTATATGCATAAACCACAATTTCGTCAACATGGTCATTTTTCAGTCATTTTTCAGTCCCAGGGTCCCGCAGGTCCTTTAATATTTATGTTAATAAGCCTCAATTTGTTTTCAAGTTCTATCACAAGTAAATAATTATTCGGAAGTAAATATTAATTTCAATAAACATAATTGTATTCCTCTTAAATGTTCTCTAAATTTATTTGGTGTATTGAATGCGCAAGTATTTCTCGGCAGTGTCAATATTTAATTTTGTTTCTATTTGTTTTGCAGAGACAGCTGGATGTGAAAGGCTACCAGTGTTCCACCGATCTTCGATATATCCTTTTTCGTCACAATGTAAAATCGGTAAGACTCTTGGATTTCTTTTTACATACATGAAGGAGATTTTAATAAAGTCATCAATGCTCCAGCAACTTTATTATTGTATTCACTGTGAAAATAATGACATACCATACTACATTTCTAGGAATCTTTACTCGTTATTGTATTGAACTCTTCAAATACTAACTTTGTATGTACAGAAAGGGAATTTAGTAAAATGCGAGGGCATCATAACTTATTTACTACGTATCTTTCCCAATCTTTACCCTTCTTCAATGACAGCACTATTAATGCTACTGGTTGGACATAGTTACAACCAGCGACACTCCGACATGAAAGGGAAGTATTGATTGTCTGATAGCTCACTAAACCGTTACTCATTGTTTCACACCATGTGCGCATCAGAAACTACATCTGCCCAGTTTATTGATCTGTGGCAAGTGGTAACACAGTTCAACAATTTTCAGAATCTGTGCATTCCAGCATTTTTTCCACCATTCGAGAACAGGTCGTACAGGTTCTCCTGTACGTGATGTTTATCTGCACAGCACCTAGCCACTTAATGCGACTTTATCTGTGCAGTATAGAAGTTGTTCATATTTGCTCAAGCTTTTGTATCTGTGGGCATGGTTTCTTCTTGCATACCTAAGTTTGGATGCAAGAAGGGGGCAGGAATAGGTGGAGTGAGTATGTGCTAGATGATCGGAGTGGCATTAACGCTACCCAAGGGCGTCCTTAGGAAGGCGGTAAGTTTTCCTTCTACGGGGTGCTCTGTGGTCGTATTGACCTAGTGCACGTACCAGTTGGTTGGTGTGGGAACTCAGTTTGGTGTGCATGGTTCGGGATCGCTCCCTTACCAAGTCCATGATGTAGGGTAGTCCGGAGTGGTTGTGAAGGATGTAAGACGGGAATCTACGCCCGGTAACAGGTTTTGCAGCCATACAATGCGGGATGATTGCTCGGAAAATGCGTAGTTTTAGATAAGTGGGCATGGCGGAACGGAGGATAGGGTAGAACTGTCTGAGTGCAGGGTGGCCGAGTCCGGCCTTTGCGCGGGCGTGTGGAGCGTCTACTAATCCGCGGTCGAGGAGAACGCCTAAGTATTTGGCGGAGGTTACCCATGGGATATTTCTCCGCCTGAGCCGAAGTAACCGTACCGGCCGCCAATGGCGAACCTTACCAAGGAGGAGAGCGGAGCTTTTCCCCGAACTAATAGCCATTCTACACTTCTCACTCCAACGGCCGACGGCGTCGAGTTGTCGTTGAAGGGGAGGAAGGCAATATCGCACATTCTTGTTCTGTGCCATGATGAGGGCATCGTCCGCATACAGGCATGTCACAGTATGATATTCCGTGGAGAAGTCGGATAGGTATGCTGCAAAGAGTAGTGGGGAGAGTACACTGCCTTCTGGGACTCCTGCCGCTATACTTTTTAGTAGTGACAGTCTTCCTTCCACTCTCACTCTGAAAGTGCGGTATTGAAGGAAGCTGCCTATCAGCGCGAGATATGGGGGAGGGATGTTTGCCCGCTTTAGTTTGTACAACAGGACTTGGTGCCAAGTTGTGGGGGAGGGATGTTTGCCTGCTTTAGTTTGTACAACAGGCCTTGGTGCCAAGTTTTGGCGAATGCCTTTTCCACGTCCAGCAGAACTGCTAAGTCTTGAGGTTTTCCTAGAAACCCAGGGCAACTTTCTCGGCCATACGCAGTAACTGCATGGTCGTGGAATGACCCCGACGAAAACCAAACTTCTGATCCGGTAGGAGTTGCCTTTCCTCAAAAAGAGGCGTTTGGCAGGCGAGGAGCAACCGCTCAAAAACTTTTGAGACGGTTGGGAGAATGCTGATGAAGCGGTAGTTGTTAGGAAAGACTGGGTTCTTGCCGGATTTCAAGATACACACCACCCTCGCCTCCTTCCAGCATGCTGGAAAGTGACGGAGACGTAGGCATGCATCGAAAATCCGGGTCAAGCGGACGACAGCCTTTTTGGGTAGGTGCTGGAGCATAGCGCCGTGACGCCGTCATGTCCAGGAGATTTATTTGGGTTTAGACTTTGGATTTCGGATATTACCGCTTTCGAGGTGATTATAGGAACTTGGATCTCCTCGTGTAGCTGCCGTGGTTCCTCATAGAGGTAATCTACGGTCGCTTCCACAAGTTCCGTAAAGTTTTCGTGTTGTGGATCCTCCCGGGGTTCGAACTGTACCTCAAGGTGGTTCGCGAACACAGTGGCTTTCTCGTCTGGCTCAAACGCGAGCCGCCCACGAGTGCCATGCAAGGGATGCTGGTATTGGGTCTTGTCCTTCCTTAAGGCCCTTATAATCCGCCATGGTTTCTTTTCTTGAAGGTTTACATTCTGAAGAGTGTTTTCTCAGGCTGTTATATGCGCACGGAGCAGTCGCCTTGCACGGGTTTTGAACCTCTGGTATACTGCTTCTATCCCGGGATGGTGGAAGCGCTGCCATAGCTTACGAACAGTTGCCTTGGCTTTTGGCAACTGCCGGAGTTCGTTAGGTATGGTTCTCGGGTCAGGACTATTGGTGGGAATGCGGTAATTGTGTGCGCGTACCGCATTTGGGACATAGTGGGAAAAATCCGCCACTGCCATGTCCATTGCTTCGAGATCATCGATCCGTGGTCTAGGGTCAACGGATCGGTTTAGTTCTAGGGCTGCTCCAACCTAGTCGCTCTCATCTCTCCAGTCTGAGTTTAACAGATGGCAACTGTGTAATCCACCACGACTAGGTCATGGTCGGAATCCAGCTCATTTACTGCCGAGAGGTCAAAGTGCAATGGCATGCTTTTGGTGATCAAGATATCCAGGACGTCTGGCGTGCTGCAGGCCGGATGGAATGTTCGACCTCTCGGCCCATGCGCGACGAAGCTTGGGTCTCCACTGATGAGGCGGTAGAGCCCGGGCCCGCTCTGGTTTCTAGTGCGACTGCACCAGAGCCCATGCTTCGCGTTAAGATCTCCTGCAATGCGGACTACTGGGGGTAGGTTGAGGACAGTGGTATAATCTTCTTCGTAGAAGCGATGATTAGGTGGGCCATATGCCGCAATCAACAAAGTGTCCATACCGCCAATGGCAAGCCTGATGGCGGTAGCTTCCACGTGCTGAAGGGTAGGAATGGGAAAAGATGTGTGAGTGATGTGTTTGATGAAGATAGCTGTACCGCCACCCTATCGGCCGACCCCATCTGACCGATGGGCAACGTGATTTGGCAGCGAGAAGTGTATACCAGCATGCAGGTGTGTTTCGGTAACCATGAGGATGTCGATCTCGTAGGAATGTACAAACTCGAGAATGCCGGGGCGTTGTTCCCTTACGCCATTAGCATTCCAGAACGCAGGACGCAATGGTCTACGCACAATTCGGTAGGCCATTACGGGGAAGATTTTGGGAACACCTGCTCTAATGTCTCTAGCAGGACTTGGTGTTTTATTAGGACGTCAATGTTGTCGTCCGTGAGCTGTTGCATACACCTCCGCGGTACGGGAAGTGTCCGCCTTATCATATCCCCAAACCAGTTGGACAGGGACCTAAATTCCTCCAGGTCTGCCGAGGATATAGCACCTCCGAGCGGGACCAATGGGGCCCTCGGAGTTTTGCGTGCCGATTAGAATTTTGGGTTTGGGTTGGGGCCGGATTCGGCAATTCGGCAGGTTGGGGCTCTTCACGGGACTCTACTGGAACCGTCCGCTGTCTCTCAGCCTTTCTGTCCCTTTCCCGCGAGAGGGGCGTGGCAATGCTGCTCCGCTCCCCTCCGCACTAATGGCTGGTGCAGGTGGAGGTTGCATAGTCACTGCCTATGCTGGCCCAGTTTGTGCAGTTTGAGTCTGGCGCACTATGTTTTCAGCCTCGCTAAGGGCGGCGGTGAAGCTCACCCCGATGCGGACTGGTGCCACATTTGCAGGACCACGGCGGCGCATGTCTATTATTTTCTGCCGCACTTCGCACCCCTTGTAAACACTTACGTGGGCTTGTGGCAGTTGGTGCACTCTTTCTGGTCAGTATTCTTGTCGCAGTCTGCAACAAGGTGTTCACCCGCACAGCGCAGGAATGCGAGCTTTCGCTCACAGACCTGGCTGGAATGGTGGAAACCCATGAACCTGCGGCATTGGGCTGGACCATCTTACCCATATATTCGCTCCACCTTCACCACAGTGTGGAACAAGGTGCGTATAGCGTCCATGGGCTGGACTGCCTGGCCTGGGACTTTGTCCACCACAACCAGGTACAGCGGCATTGGTACCTTTTTGGTCCCCTCCTCGGTCGAAATGGTCTTTCTCAGCTGCACCGCAGCTGAGACTGTAATGACATGTTCTTCCTGCAGGGCCTCTGGTGTACACTCAGAGGTGATACTCCGTATGATGCGCCTTTCTACGTTGGGACGTTGGAGGGAATAAGAGAAGAAATGAATCTTCTGCTCCCTCAGTATTCCTTTCACCCTCTCGAAGTCCTCGGGCGTGTAGGTTCAAAAATATGAACCTTATAGCCTTCCTCTACACCTCGAAGCCCTTGGCCAACTTGGACGCTAGGAGCTTCATGACGGCGATGTGTTTTGTGAAACAGTCCGATATTATAGGCCGAATCTTTGTGCCCCCCTTGGTTAAGGGTGCTTGTTCAGTCCCTTGTGGAGGCTGCAGCGAGCTCTGTGATGTTTTACTTTTTCTTCTTCACTCTAAAACAGTGAAGCCGTCGTCTTGAGCAGTGTCGTCCTCCTCAGATTCTCTCTCAGACAGCGGTAAGTGGGAATTTTTGGTTGGTACGGGTACTCTCGTTGAGGGGCCATGGTCTTCCTCTTCGAGCTCCTGTGCCTCCTGTGGGCGGGTTCCATTTCAGGTGATGGTGTTTGCTGGGAACTGGTCCCTGGTATTTGCCCGTCTTCGTCGGGTGTCGGCGCGGTTGCCATCCGGCTGTCCGCAGAGGACCGGATCCCCTAGAAGAGACACCTGTAGGAGCCATATCGGCTCCGGGTACTGGACTAGAAGTCCTTACCCTTGGATGTGGCCTTGCGGACCCGCTGCCACGTAGTCTGTCAGTCAGTGTGAAGTCGTAGAAATAAAGAAGATAGTAAGAGAGGAGTAAGAAACGGGGTGCTTCCTGTTCTCGAAGCTATTTACTGTCTTCGGAGCGATAGTGTAAGCAGCTCACGTGCTCGCGGCTGGGCGGCAAGCTAGAAGAGGGCCAGAACCCACTGCTTGACGCTGGGATGGACCTTACAATTGCTCCGAATAGGGACGGCTCGCACCAGTTCCGAGAAAGCAGATTCAGCGTCGTTGGGTGTACCCTAAAGCTTGCTTCCCAAGCCTCTTATAGAGTACACCTGTGTGCTATCGTCTGGCTGAGATGGTCTAGTCGCTCCACCACAGTCACTGCATAACTCCTGCTACTCCCCGGCGAGATAGACAGGAAACTGCTTTTCCACCATTGACCAAGCGTCATGAACACCTGTGCTTCCAACACAAGGATCTGTCGAGGTAGCAAATTCACAGAAAATGTTAATGCTACCCAAGACAGGCTGTTTATTGCGCACCTATTACAAGTAAACGTTTCATTTTAAAGTAGAAACTGTATTATAATACGAGTATAATGTAATAGACAAACATGTTTTCGAATTTTAATTGCAGTATAGATATTGGGAGAATATATAGAAGGATTTGAAGCCGAAATTACAATCCGAACATAAATAATTAATTATAGAAGAGCTAATTGTAATCAATTTTTAAGGGAAGAAACATTAATAGTAAAGCTGAGTGTATATTGAAGGCTCAAGAATGAAAGCCCGGACAGATTGGGTAAATGATAAGATTACCATTGTTAGGCAAGCAAGTCTGGATGGAAGAATGCAGATGAAAAATGTTAAGGAGATTCCTCTTCCTAGTCTGAGGGTTTTTATTTGTTGTGAGAGGGATCTTCACGGCATTAGTGTGAATTTATTGTTTTTATTTTTATGTTTTTGTTGACGTTATGTAGTGTTGTGTGTTGTGGTATTGTGTTTTTTTAGTTCCCCATATTTCACATCTATCACTCCACAGGCAGGCATCCACCTAAGAAGACCCTTGATTTTGATTAATGTGTTTTTTTAATTCTTGCTGTTGCACTTCATCAGTTGTTTTTTAAATTTTTTTGAAGTTTTTGTATGTTTGGTGTGTGTGTGTTCATATATTATGTGTATTTAAATGTTTTGAAAGTATTCTTCAAGTTTGTCCCGTTCTTGTTGTTGGTATTTGTCATATACGTATATAAGTGTAATGAGGGGAGGATTTTTGTCTTCTTCTGTTTCTTACATAGTTTTCAGTTTTTGTGCTGTGTTTATAAGTGTTTGTCTATAGCTTCTTGTGTGTGCATTGTTTATACGTGTGATAATTTGTTTAGCTATGTGTTTATCTATGGGAGGTGTGTGGGTGTATTGACTTGAATGAGGTTAATAGTTTGTGTGCAGTCTTAAGGCACCTTCTTTCAAATGCTTTTATTCTGTTCATTGTGTCGGTAGTTATTAAAGGCATGGTGGCTTCGACTGCTTGTGCTAGTTGTGGTCGTATTAGTGTTGTGTACAGTTTGTGTAAGATGTGTAATGTAAGTCCTCTTTTAATTAAAACACATAATTTAAAGTTGAGTGTACGGGTCTTGTTTTGTTTAGAAGTTTTGTGTAGTGTGGTTTAATTTTCAACTTCTTGTGTATGTGGATTCCTAGGTATTTAATTGATTTTTGACATGTGATGGTTTGTTTGTTAAATGTTAGTATAGCTGTTTTGTGTGTTTGTTTCATCGTTTTTCTTACCACAATGCCTTGTATTTTTCCTATATTGATTGTTATGCGCCATTTGCGCGTCCACTGTAAAAATGTATTTAGTTGTTTTTCGAGTTTTCCTCGTGCTGCTATGAGTGTTAAGTGTGTGCTCCAATATGCAGTATCCTTTGCATATTGGGCTCAAAGTAGGCTTTTGTGTATTGGTTGTGGTGTGTCTGCTGTGTGTATTATGCACAGGAGGCCTGAGATTGCACTCCCTTGTGCTGTTCCTGCTTGCATGTGTATGGTATTAGACAATTATTGTCGGTTGATTTTTATGTGTCCTGTTCTGTCGGTAATGAAGCTGGCTATTCTGGGAGAAATTTTTAAGTAAGTTAGTTTGTAGAGTCCAACATTTATCGAAAGCGGATTGTACGTCTAGGAAAGTCGCATTGTTACAAATCCTCTATTATATGTATCTTGGAAGTTAGATAGTACTCGTACCAGTTGGTCTTGTATTGTTATGTCGCTTCTATAGCCAGCTTGGGTCGAGGGTATAAGTTGCTTCTCGGTGCAAATGTTAGTCAGTCTGTGTGCTATTATCTTTTCAAATGTTTTAGAAAGGGTGGAGATAACTGATATTGGTCTGTAGTTTTTGTAGTCGGTTTTGTCTTTTCTGGGTTTTTCATATAGTAGTAAGTGTGCTCGTTTCCAATCTATTGGATGGTATCCGTGTCTATACAATGTAGTTGTATATGGTCACAAAGAGTTTTATTGTGTTGTCTGGAAGTTGTCTATGCATTTCGTATGCGATGTCTGGTCCCGGTGCCGTGTTTCTTGTTTAGTGTAAAACTGTCTTAATGTCTTGTTCTGAGATTGGTCGGTCTGTTTCGTCATTTACGTCAAGTTCTGTAATTTCCATTTGAGGTGTGTAGAGATTTTGGTGTTGTATATGTAAATTAATTGTTCTAAAATGTGTTTTATGAAATTTCGGGTCGTCTGGTGCTTGGAAAACGTTTGTGTAATGTTTGTTTTGAATATTTCTAGTTTTTGTGTTGTGTCATGTATGGTCTGTCCATTGTCTTTTATAGGATATTGTGGATATGTTTTCTGCCTTGTGCTTTTCACTAGTCTCCACAATTTGGCTGGGTCGCGTTTATGTGTCTCTGTCATTTTGTCTACCAGTGTGTTTCATCTGTATGTTAAATGTCGCAATGGCGTCTTTAACGTCTTGTTGAAATTTGTTTAGTTTACGTTTGCCTTGTGCAGAGTGTTTTATGTACTGTCTGTGTGCTTTCCTTTTATTTTTAATTATCTGTATTATGTGTTTTGGGAGCGGTCTGCTGTATGGGTTTATGTTAATTGTTTTTTTCTAGAACTGATGCTTTACGTGCTTGTGTTATTATGGCAGTGAGTGTAGCGACATACATGTCTATGTCATGCCTTGTTGTGGGTGGTGTGAATGTAATGTGGTTTGATAGTTGTTCTGCTATGTGTTTGTAAAGGTTCCAGTCTGCGTCTTTAAAGTCATTCATAATTATAGTCTTGTGCGCTTGTGTGTACCATGGATGTGTTCTAATTATAAGTATTATGGGAATGTGGTCTGTATCTAGAGGTGCATCTGTGATAATGTCTTCTACTTGTGTGAAAGTGCGTTTTGAAGTGAGAATTTTGTCAGTTGAAGTGGGTTGTTGGTTTCCGGTGCCTATTCTGATCGATCCTGGTGTGATTACAAATCTTAGGCCTGTCTGGTCTAGTATTTTTACAAGTTCGCTCCCGTGCGTTTGTATGTTTGTCCAGTAGTTGTGTGTTAGAAGCGTTTAGGTCTCCTGCCAATATTAGTTTGGGGAAATTGTCGTTTAAGTATTTTAGTAATGGCGTCGGGAAAGGGTCGTTGGGTGGAACGTATAGTGTGGAAATAACGATTTTTCTTGTTTGTATTCTAATTTGAACCAATAGAAGTTCGTGTTCTTGGAAGGCCGGGGCGTGGCTATGAGGTTTCAAGTTTTCAAGTTTTCTTTATTCATAATTTTGGCCTGGTGCCGGTACAAGGGGATGGAGCTTAACTCGGCTTTAACCAAAATCATAACCTCGCCTCCGGCTCCTTGTGATTTGTCTTTTCGAAATATCTGTAACGGTTGGAAATTGAAGTTTGTGTTTTAATTAAGTTTCTTCTCGTTTATTGTAACAATGTCTGCCTTGTGATATGTCATAACTCATAAGATTTTGTAATTGTTGTCGTTTTGTCGTAATACCATTTATGTGTATGTGTAGTAGCTTTAAATTGTAATGTGTGTCTGTGTGGTTGTGATAGCCATTGTGGTGTGTTAGTGTAATTTGGTGTGTAATTGTGGATTATTTTGTGAGTATTTATTTTGTTACGTCGTGTATGAAAATGGCAAGGTGATTACCAACTCTCGCCGTGTTCATTGCCATTTTCAGTGTTTTGTGTGCTGTTTATGTGAGGTTGTATAAATGTCTGGCTCTGTATGATGGTGGTGTAATGTCGTATATGGGAGGGATAAGTGTACGAAGTATTTGTGTGATGGTGGTTTTTGCTGTCTTGTACATAGCTTGTAATATGTTCTTTGACGTGTGTTCTTGTAGGCACTTGATTTGTTGTTCAGACTATGTGATTACGTGTTTCAATGTGCCAAGTGTTTCGCGTGTGCTGATGTCTTTCTTTGTGTTTGGGAACTGGGGAAACTTAACCTCTGACCATTGTGTTATGTGTTGTGGTTTTGGGGGGATGGGATGTTGTGTGGGAAAATGTGTGTTTGTGCTGTTAGTTCTGGAAGTGTTGGCGGTCCCCTGGGGTACATCGGACATCTCACTTGACCGGTGTAGTGCCCAGTGTGTCTACATGTGGCGCAGAAAGGTGTGTCGTGTCGTATGGAGTGTGTGCATCGTCGTGTGTCAGTGTTGTAGCCACAATGGAAGCGTATTGCTTGCTCAGTGCATTGGTCTTCTTGATGTCCGTATTGATGGCATTTTCTGCAAAGTATGTGTCGTGATGGTTCTGCTCTAAAGATTTGTCGTTCCATGTTGGCCCCCTCTTTTAGGATTGTGTTGATTGTGGCTACGCATGTACTAAAGATTCTTATGAGGGGTGTCTGTCTGTTTTTGCATATGATGCGGGAGGCTTGTGTTACTTCAGGGTAAGTCTGGCGTATGCTGTGTAGTATGTCTTCGCCTGGAATGTCCTACGGGATTCCTTTTAGAACTGCTGTTAGTGTTTGTTTGGGTCTTTGTGATGTGTCTGTGTTTTGTGTGTGTTGTGTGTTTTGTGGGAGAGTGTTTGAATAGTGTACATATTTGCCGAATGTGTTTATTGGTATGGCTTGTGAGAAGATGACTGCTTGTTGTTGGTTCTTGAATGTTAGTGCAAATATGTTTTGGGGGATGTGTTGGGCTCGGAACAGGGTGTTAGCGTCAATCTGTTTTTTGCATGAGGCTTCTAATTAACCATATATTTTGTTTCTCGGGACTGCAATTTATGATGTACAGGGTGAAGTAACCGTGTGATATGGGGGTATGAAGGTTGTTGGAGTATGTTTGTGTGTGTTTATGTTTGTGATTGTGTGTGTGTGTGTGTGTGTGTGTGTGTGTGTGTGTGTGTGTGTGTGTGTGTGTGTGTGTGTGTGTGTGTTGGCTAGGGCTCCTATTCTTGGACCTAGTCGTGATATGGACTATGCTGGTGTCGGAGTCTTGGATGCTGGATACTCTTCAGAATGCTCCGCTGCATCAGCTCCAGAGCTCATGAAGTGTGTACGGGTTCTTCTTGTGTGTGTGTCTGTCTGTCTGTCTTTGTGGTTTTCCTGTTGGAAGCGTGGATGTGGATGTCTGATGTGTTTTATTTATGGGTGAGGATGTAGAGTTTGTGTGTCGTGTATGAATTTGGGTTACAGTTGTGTACAGTGTTGGCAAAACCGGAGACCTCACGGTGGATGTCGTTGGCAGTAGCGGTGACTTTTAGGTGATGTCTGGACGCGGGGGCGGTTGGTTCTAGGATCAGCAGGTTTGGGAGGGGGTTTGGACGCAGACTGGTTCTTAGGCATCCTTGACCGGAAGATTTTTGGTTTGAGCGGAGTGGCTACTGCCAAGCGCGGTTTGTGTACACCCTACATCCTTCGATTCGGAGTCACGCAGTCAGTACACACGCATTTTTGAGATCTTCTGTACGCAGGCTTGGCGGGTACACGTTACTCGACGGTCACCAAAAGGTGACAAAGTTATAGTGTTCTAACATTGCAGTCGATGTTAGAAATTAACATTTCTAATCAGTTATTGTCGGCAGTTCTCTACAAAAAGATTTAAACTTGCAAATAAAGTCACATGATTGCAAATTCCTCATTTGTTTCCATTCCTGCCAACACTCACGCATGCCTTGCAGATTAAGAGCTCATGCTAGAGCTAGTTAGATACTGTGAAACCAAACACTGGGTAGGAGATCTTCTGGCGACCAGATCTTCCAGATGTTAGTTGCAACGTTTCCAACCAGCAGCGGGAGCGAAATTTGCGCCAGATTAAATGTTTCATATTTTTATTTCTCTACCACATATAGTATTGTATTCCATCCAAAAATTCGATGTCGAGATTTTACCAGGAATATGTTTTGAGGTCCCCTGAATCCAAAAAAGCATTTTTAAGAAAGGTCAGTGTGTGTTTTATAATAATAATAATAATAATAATAATAATAATAATAATAATAATAATAATAATAATAATAATAATAATAATAATAATAATAATAATAATAATAATAATAATACCTCTTTATTACAAGATTGGCAGGGTACAATTTTCCCGTCGGAAGTAAAACATGAGATCTCTGTAACGATTTTTAATATGTTGTTGATGTTAATGTGAGACGAACATAGAGGTGCTATTTAGCTTTTATTAATCTTTGTTGGAATGAAAGTCTTTACGAAGTTTTATTACTCGCGGCCTAGCATCAATCTGAGAGCTATAAGATGCTATTATTGTTGTCAGGGAGTAGTACGGATCTATTTTATAAATGAAACAATATGTTTTAATGAATGTTTTGAACAATTTATTAACACTTAAATATCATTATCCTTCTCATGAAACACTTTTACAATTTTCTCGCTAAATATGGGGAATTCTTCGCTAGCAAACAAAATGGGTAGTTACAGCCAATGATTGTGAAAATTCAGTGTTATTTTCTAATCTCGCCGCAATCGCTTGATCTCAATCAATTATTGACGATATAGTTCCTTTTTACCAACATCAAAATATCACAATTAATTATCCACTTTTCGATGTAGTATTATTATTTCTCATCGTTATAATGTCGATCAAAATCACTTTTTTCTGCTTCGTTGTAATACACATGAACAGCCTACGCTGCCTGTAATTTAACATGGTTATTTCAGGGGGCTTTCTGTTGCCTCTATATTTACAATTTTAATTATTTCAGAGGGCTTACACAAAATACTACTTCAACTCGTTCAACCACTGTCGACTAGAGAATATTCTGATGTAGTGATTTTAGGCATCTTTTGGTCAATGTATACTCACACCTCAACTTCCACTGAACTAACAAAGTGGTATTTTGGTAAATGGAAAACGTTCTTCGAAGCTAATGGTCACAGAGGGCTGTTAGGTATGGGTCAGCAACCCTTAAACAAAAGACGTGTCTTTCACAATTGCCAAAAGGAGAGATGATGAACCTTGCTTGGACAATATTGTCCGCTGTTAAGTGCGCTGGCATATTTTTATCTTCCTCTGAACATCCCATGGTCTTTCTAGATTATTTTCAGCCCAACAATGCTAATAACTTTTGGTTTAAAATAAATTAAAATTAAAATGTTGTTGATTCAGCGTCAAATAGACCAAAATGGTCTCCAACGCCTAAATATGCATTTTGATACTATAAAACTGGCTTTAATAGTAATGTATAAGGATAAAACATAAAAACATCATTTTTGTAGATACCTTTCAAGAAGAAAACAGGTTTTAACCTAAAGATCCGCGGTCTAGATATTAGCTCCAAAGCAAAGTTCCTCCACCATCTGTGTAATAGTTTTGAGGGAATTAATTATTCCATTTATTCACAGTGCGAAAATACTTTAATATTCATAATATTCCATGCCCATCAAAATCTAAAATAACACAACTGTTTTATTGCTGTATAAACTCTAGTTGTCCAACAAACATCATCAATCTCTGGCAGGAAAAAAAATAATTAGTTTTAAAGTAATTAATTTCTTTGCTTTGCTTTGATGGACGTTGATTCTTTTTTGTGTGTATTTAATCTTTTTAAAGCTAAACAAATTTTAAAATTTTGAAACCAAATATTGAAGTTGAAGTCACGTAAATGGAGCACGTGCTGGAAAAACTCTAGCAGCATAACACAAAATTTAATGCGCATGCAGCGGATAGTGTATTAAAAGTGTAAAGTCGAGAAAAACCAATTTTTCTACAGATATGCAACGTGATCATGAGTCACATTAGCTGTTTGTCACACCTTGCTTCTTTTGTCTAGTAGTTTCTCTCCTCATATTCATAGCTTTTCCCTTGCGACGAGATGCCACTTAACCACTCCTTTCCGCTGAATTTAGTTGTTCTTGTGCTCTTTTTGACCCATATTTTGTTCAAATGCTGCCGAAAATCTAAATAGAAAAGGGGCGTTAAATGTAGCTTGCATGACACTTAAAGCGTCAGACCTTTAAAAATGACAGAATCTAAGAAAATGTCGCTGCTAAACGATGACTGAAGGTTTGGAGAAATTTTATATGTATTGTAACAAAACTGCAAAATCCAAAATACGGTTACTTTTCTATCACTTTACTGTCCTAAATTTTACTACAAATGCACAATTTTCTTCTCGATGTTAACGCAGTTTATAGTCCTTTTTGCTATCACGATTGCTCTTCTAATAATCTTTTTCAGCCTTTCAATGTGTTTCTCCAGTTTCTCTGTCCCTTATATCTTGACTATTACAATACAATCACTCGAAGACACATACATACATACATGCTCACTGACAGGCTGGCTGACTCACTCCCGTAACTAAAACACTAAAAACTAAAACACAACTAAACCACTCAACTCAAACTGACTCAAAACTAAAAACTACTGCCTGACCATAACCATGAGCTACTACCAGGCTTAGGTTCAGCCTGAAGTATTTTGCTGCGTAGCTCCCTAGGGTTTAACCGCAGACAGGAATATAATGAATAAATTTAAGGGTGGCGTGTTTCTTTCTTTCTTCTTCTTCTTCTTCTTCTTCTTCTTCTTCTTTTTTTTTTAATTTGGGATGGTTGGGCTTTTTAAGGAAGGTTGTTGCCCCTTGACGGTTGTCTTACAGGATACAGCAAAGTCTGCATCCTGGTGGAATAAGAAAAGTTTTAGTAATAAATTGTAAGATTCTTTTTGATTTTGAACTTTGGTTCGGAAGTAACTTTGCTCTTGAGTGAGATACGCTGTCTGCGTCCTATTTATACTGGAGCAGGAATCATCGAGAAGCTTCTCAGCCCCTTTTGTTATCGCTCATTATTACGGCTGGTTGGATTGGTTTAAGGGCGTTCAACTTCGAGGTCATCAGCGCCCTAAACACATTCATGGCAATGGCCAGATATAAATTTCACTAAAAAATAAGAATACTAGCAACAAGGAAAATATACACAAAGAAGTAAAAAACAGTGGTATTAGACAGATATGAAACAAGGTGATAACAACGTCAAAAAGCATAAAAAGAGATATCTAAAATTTTAAATCCTCAAATTGATGCTACACTCCGCTAAAAACATAAAAACTCTATCAACCACTGTTTTGTCATCCGCCAAAACCTCTGCAAGTCTGGCAAGCAGCTGCAGAGGATCTCGAAGGTGCGCTAGAATGGAACACTCTAGCAGCACGTGACGGACAGTCAAAAGGTTGTCACACAGCGGACATAAAGGGGCAAGGCCCCTTTTAAATAGGTAACCTTGCGAAAAGTTGCAGTGTCCTATTCTTAAAAGAGCCAAACTAGCCACCTCGCGGCGAGATATGTGACAGGAAGTTACCTAGTTTATCGGAAGTTCTTTCACTTCTCTAAGCTTATTACCGCGGAGAGCTGACCACTCTTCGTGCCAGAACTACAGCACCGCCCTCCGCTCTTCAAGCCTAAAGTCTTCCGAAGGAACACGTGAGATGGTAATACTGGGATCTGTAGTTGTCGTCTTTGCTGCCAAATCTGCCATTTCATTCCCCGTCAAACCTGCGTGACCAGGAATCCATGCACACACCACGTCAACGCCAGAAGCGTGTAAAACATGCAGGGCATCCTGAATACCTTGTACAATAGGGTGGGGGTCGTACAGCTCACGAAGGCTCTGAAGTGCTCTAAGTGCTCAAAATCAGGTAGTCACCTAATTTACGACGGCGCACATACAAAACAACTCGTTAAAATTGCACAAAGCTCTGCAGTAAAAATGAAAGTGTCATTGGGAAAACCAAATGTATGTGGTTCGGTTCCATAATCATAAGCACATCCAACACCATTGGTGCTCTTTGACCTATCGGTGTAAATACATCGGCGGTCAGTGTAGCCTGACAAAAAATCTAAAAAACATGTGCGGATATTGAAATAGGCATCGTGGTCTTCCGGTGTACGATCATCCCAAGATCTACATGGGGAGTGCAAGATAGCCAAGGGGGGTAAAGCCTCTCGCCCTTGTCGAACATCCTAGGCAGTTGCACTCCAAGCTTCGCTAGAAGTTCTTGGAAACGAAACCCCGCAGGCTTAGGATCAAGGGCGCTATTCCTATACCGTTCTCTTAGCGTGGTGGTGAAAACTGAAGTGAACGTTGCGTGCTTAGACATAAGCGCACAACCATAATTTGCCACGAGAATCTCACGTCGATATTGCAGAGGAGGTTCTGCGGACTCGGCGTAAAGTCTCACCACTAGGCTTGTTGGAAAAGCACCTATTGCAATGCGGATGCCCCTATTGTGGACCACGTCTAATCTTCTCAGCACAGATGGTCATGCTGACGAATAAACAAAACATCCATAGTCTAGTTGGTAGCGATCAGTGTGCGATTCATTCCCAACAAAATTGTCCGATCTGCTCCCATGATTTACCATTTAGTACTCGCATGATATTTAGGGAACGGTCACATCGTGCTTTTAGCACTGCCATAGGTGACGAGCAACAAAGCTTCCTGTCCAAGGTCAAACCCAGGAAGTGCGTCTCATCTGCGAAGGGAAGTAAATCTGGACCGAAGCGGAGCGAAGGTGGTAATCGTCTCCTACGACGCCAGAAATTAACGCAGATTGACTTCTCAGTTGAGAAACGGAAGCCGTTTTTCACGCTCCATTCTCTAAGGTTGTCCAAACATTGCTGCAGGCGCCGTTGTAAGAACGCAGTGCGCTGAGAAGTGCAATAGACAGCGAAGTCGTCTACGAATAGGCATGACGAAACTCCAGGTGGAACACATTTCCAGATGGAGTTAATTGCTATAGCAAAGAGCGTTACACTTAGCACCGAACCCTGAGGTACTCCCTCCTCCTGAACAAAAGAATTGGAAAAAACCGAGCCGACCCTTACTCGGAAAAAGCGATCCTTCATAAACTCCTGAATGAACAGCGGTAGGCATCCACGTATGTTCCAGATATACAGGTAACGTAGAATCCCTGCTCGCCAGCACGAATCATAAGCCTTCTCGAGATCGAAAACTATGCCAACGGTTGGACAGTTCCTCATAAATCCGTCCATTGTCTGTGTCGATATTGACACAAGATGGGCTACAGTTGAACGGCGTCGTCGAAAACCGCACTAGATGTTTGTCAGTAGGTTCCGGCTTTCTAACCACCATACCAATCGTCCATTGATCATGCGTTCCATTACCTTGCAAACGCAACTGGTGAGGGAAATAGGACGATAGCTGGAGCGAAGTTGACGGTCCTTTCCAGCCTTCAAAATGGGAATAACGGTGGCCTCCCGCCAATTTTCTGGGAGTATACTGTCAACCCAAACACGATTATAGACCTCGATCAGGAATGCCTTACCTTCAGGAGAGAGCTGTTGTAACATTTGTACATGAATACCGTCCGGTCCGGGGCTGATAGTCGGGAAGATTTAAGAGAATGTTCTAGCTCCGCCATGGTGAATAGACGATTGTAATCTTCTACGTTTCTAGACCGAAACGAGAAGCCTTGAGATTCCACCTGAATTTTAATTGGGAGGAACTCAGGGGAGTAGTTTTCCGAGCTAGACGCTTGAGCAAAAGTATTGCCAAACGTCTTGGCCACTTCAAATGAATTAACAACAGCTCATGTGGCTGTTTTCAGTCCCGCAATAATGGTACATGGATCGACTGGCAATTTGGTAGAGGTGTGCTTTTCCTTTACGGACTTGGTAGGAGACGTAGATTTACCTGTAGATGTTGAAGGCTTTGGAACTGTTCTTGCTACGAGGATTTTTTTTCTTAGATTGTGGCCTCGCTTTGATTGCTGGTTTGTGTAGCGATTTCCCGCTTCAGTACCGGCCTAGTGGCAACTGAGCTATAGGTACCGAACTTTGGAAGGGGGAAGCTGTCGGTTAGGCAGGAGTTTAAGAGCTTCTGAGAAGGACACCTTCTCTTTGACTCGAATTTCCTGGATCGCCCTTTCCTCTATAAAACGGGGGCATTCTCAGGAATTAGCTGGATGTTGGCCACTGCAGTTCACACAACTGGGAGGCAATGAACATGGAGCATCGTGAACGACGCTTCCACAGTTGACGCAGTTAGCTCTTCTGTTGCACAGTTCGCTTGTGTGTCCAAAGCGGTTACAATTAAAGCACCTGATAGGGCTGGGGATGTATGGCCTTACTTCTATTGCTTCATATCCTGCCTTTATTTTTGAGGGAGATCTACCTGATCAAAGGTCAGGAACAGGGTACGAGTAGGCTTCCATTCATCGCCCTCTTTGCTATAAAGATAAACACAGGTAACACCTTATTCTTGTAGGTTTTCCTTAATCTCCTCAACGCTTAATCCGTCAAATGCGCGGGTATTAAGCACACCGCGTGACGAGTTGAATGTTTTGTGAAGGTCAATATGTATCGGACAGCTGGCTAACAGGTTTGCTTTTTGTACTTTAGCTGCCTGATCTGCTGAATGCGCTTCAACCAGCAGCGCACCATTACGGGATCTAGTGCATGACTTCACTGGACCAGCTATCTTATCCAGGCGCTTCTGGATTACAAATGGGCTCACCGATAAAAACTTTTACCTTCCTCAGTTCTAGAAGTAACCAAGTAGCGAGGACCACAACACTCGACTACTTCCTTTACACTCACTTTGCTGTTTTTGTTGTTTTGTGTTTTTGTACTCATGGGGATGATATCCTCCACCATTGCTAATGTCTGCGATGACATGCTCACATCCTGGGCACCACCCCGGCTTAGGTGAGGGTCCTGGCCTGGACCTTGCTCACCCTAGGGTCTCACTTCCCAATGTAAAGAAAGTTGACCCAATCGCCTTCAGGAGTGCATCAGCTCATGTAATGGCCCCTCCCCGGGACTGACTTTATCAGCGGATACGAACACAGATCCTACATGATAACCAAGGACTAGGAATTACTCGGTTACCTAGTCACCCCTTGTATCACGCCATCCACCTACTAGCCGCGCGTAGCTTATCCATCAGATTGTGTACAGGGAGGTATCAGGCGCGAGGTTAAACACACAAGTGGAACAAAGTTCATTGGGCGTTTGGCAGGTGCCCTGTCACCCCTTAGAGGAACCCAATCAAGAGAATGGCTCGGGCCCCGGGTACGCCAAACCCGTACCTACCGTAGTAGAACCCCCTGGGGGTGTGTGATTTCGGAGTCCTCTTCTCCTAGATGAGTCGACCAAGACTACTCAGCCTCATCTACCCGTTGTGGAATGTTCTTTGCTTCCCCCCACCTCTTGCCTACCAGTAGTCAAAAATGACTCACCTAGTAGACTGTCTGGATCATCGAGTACTGAGCCCCTCCGCCACGTCAAGATGACATTCCCTCGGAGGGGTATTATTACGTCAGGTACACACACACACAGACACACACACACACACACACACACACACACACACACACACACACACACACACACAAAACCGCTCCCGATCGCCCTGCCCCCTCTCGTCCGTATATTGTTGTACGACCACTGTGACAGTATAAACCTTAAAAATCATCAATTTGATAATTTTTCGGTCAGTTTTCAGTCCGAGAATCCCTTAATGCGCAAAATATTAGAAGTTGCCTTCAATTACTGTAGAAAACCTGACTGCTATCATATTACTCGTACTTAAAAAGGCACGCCTAAACGTGTTTCTAATTCTCTTTGGTAATATAACAAAAATTAAATAATATAAAAAGTTTATGCAAGGTTGTATTTGTTTCTAATGAAAGTGCCTTAAAGATAGCACTCCCAAACTGTAGCTCTGTTCTTGATTCCGTGGATTATCCAGTGCGCTATAATCACCCCTTCTATTGTCCTTCGTCCTCTACCGCTGCATTTCATCTCCTTCTCACTGACATTTGTTTTATGCCTTCAGGTTCGCAATTAGTGCTGGATAATTAGCACCGAGTATGGCTTGTGTGCTCTGACTCCTTGCGGTCCCCTAGGGGTGGTGCCTATCGCATTTTCCGCTCTTCAAATGTGCTTTTGCCCTTTTTCCGCTGCATTTTTAACATGTTTCTTTAAAAATGAAAACGAGAAGCTCTGGAGAGATCTGTGAATCCCAACTCCAGCTTCTAAATCTACTACTATTTCTGTACACCCACATTCTAAAGGCATGCAGTCTTTTGTGCAATTTTCGTTATCTTTTGCAACAACGTCAGTTACGTCCTTCCGCATGTGTGAAAAATAGCCATATTATCGAAGAAAATGAGATGTGCATGTCATGTAGTGGTATTCCAGCCGAACTTCATTTTTAGTGCATAAAATGCACAGGAAGACCACTTTGTGGGTTTAAGACGTCAATATTGTGACCTCTTCTTTTATTTGGCGAATTAATCTATAGTTATCTTATTTATGCACTTTCCGTCATGAAAGCCATTCAGTTTCTATGATGAAACTCAATATTATTGAATTAAATGTTTGTGGTAATGAAACTATTCGTTTTTATTGTTATAAAATTATTTTGATGTATTACTATTGAATGCAGTATTTAGAACATAAAAATGTAAACGCGTTTCTTCCGTATGGCTATTTTTATATGTATTTATAATTACTCTTATGACCAAGAAAATGTTTCTGAATATTATTAACTATATACTCCAAATATATAACATTATCCATTGCATTTGAATGGCCGGTTTTATGCATCCAATTTTGTTTGTGGTTCATATAATATATAATAACGTGTTGCAGAATTCAACCGATACAATATTTCTGAAGTTCCAGAGGAATGGTATACCAGCAGCTTGATATCCGGCACCTATGGATTGTAACGATAAACTGTGAAGGTACATAGTATTTTTCATTTGAATATCCCTATAGATAAAGTAAACAAGGCAGTATTGATTTCTACTCTGAAATAGTCCTTTTTTTAAAATTAAAGTCATCCAACGTAGTGTCATATCGGACGGTGAATGAATGAAATGGGTGAAATGATGCTCAAATGAGCCCGAGGTCCATAGAGCTTTAAGTTACCCGACATTCGTCTTGTCAGCATGAGGGAAAAAGTCGGAAGAAACCTTATCCGGATAACTAACCTAAAGCGAAATTCGAACTCACGACTTCTTGGACGCGAGGCAAACATGCTACCACCACGCTACAGAGGCGGGCCTGAAATAGTCCGTTTCGCTGCATAAGCGCGAAAATAAATGTATGTGTATGTGTGTGTGTGTGTGGGGGGGGGGGGGGGGGGGGTTACGAGTACAAGCGGTTAAATAGTTTTTATTTTCCGCTAAACTGATAAATGACGTTATGTACTTCATTGACGTACCTGAATGAGTGAGTGAATTGAATTTAAATTTCTTGCAATTGTTTCCCAGTTGAAATACCTACATTTTACAGTATATACGCAACACAGTATGGCTGCCATTACTTGCAAGCAGCAGCAGTACAAGTTTTATCAGTGGCCTTCTGGCTGATCCACCACAAACAAGCATGAACTCAAGAACCATTAGTATCATATATCAAAGTGTTATCTACTAAAAGTTTTTCAATTGAAATCTGTAAATAATATATTACACAGGGAACTTATTGTTCATTGTTAATGTTCCTTTTGTAATACTAGTTTGCATTTTACATGTTTGCTAATTGTTGTTCCATTACTTTATTTCTCTATTCTGTTTTTCTTGTAGGTTTTTCGTCAGTCGTTCACGGCGCACTACACGGTATATGATGTCACCAATGAGTAAGTAAATGCTAGCTAACCCTTTAATTGTAGATTTTTGGGTAATAAATTGAAGGTTTAGCTTTTTAAAACTTTTTATTTTCAAATTATAAATTCTAACTATCGCATACCATCTGTATACCATCGCATAATTAACTCATTTTTCCCTGGTTGGTAAGATGACTTCTCTTCTACTCCACAAAAAAAAATGGTTTTTAGTCTAATAAGGGTACTTTACACTAAATAGCAAAACCTTATAATATACAACTACATGCATTATAGTCTCACTGCTGTGAGCCAGACCAGTCCAGTTTTTGTGTAATATAAATGACATGTTATGAATCTTTCGGTATTTTTCATGGTTGTGCAAATTGTTTACACGTGTTATGTAGTGTACTTACATTTTATGGTTCTGCTAATATTACATTATGATTACTTACAAAATATTTTTTTTTCAGTATGTTAAAATGCGATATCATTTATCAAATTAAAATAATAATTATTCAGTAATACAGATAAAATATAAAATAATGGTACTATTATGAAGTTACCATCTTTGTTGACTGGTAGATATGAGTGTACTTTATTCATCATAATTCTTAAGAAATGTTTTTCATACACAACTTGTTTATCTCAATCAGAATTATCCCATTGCAAAATGTTATGCTGTACATTACTATGGAGCAAAAGAACATAACAGAGCAAATGCACTAAATTTAAATTAATATGTATTTTAAGTGTCTCATAAGGTCGGAGAATATGCTGGCGTTTTACATAAATCAATATTATTTCTATTCCAGTTTAATTTAATCTCAAAATAAATTACTACAGGTTTGAGTTACTTTATTATTAACAAAACTAATTAGCATACTGAATAAGATGTTCAATTTTACTGAAAATTAATGTTCCCAACTCTAGCCATAATTTGACCACAATTAAAATTTCTTAGTCTGTTTTTCCTTTACCTACCATTAATATAATTATTTCCTGTGATGGAGGTTGTATCGTCAACGTGTACAATGCATTTTGACATAAATGTTGTGTTTTAACGAGATATAAATTTTTGTATAGTAAGATTTGGTCCATCTCTTGCAAAAGTCGCCAAGAGTAAACAGGACTGTCTGAGCTATAGGCAAAAAATTCAAAATATTCATGTCATTTGCCATAAATAGTATATTGCGTAGCAAGAACTGAAAATGATGCTTATCAGATCGATAATGCATTTTGGGAACACGGGGCCTGCAGGGGCATTCAAGATTTGATAAATAACTTACAGTTCGGATTAGTCAATTACTTCGTGCAATACTTGAAAACCCCGTAAAAAGCAATAATAAATCAAAATTGCTTTTCTATATTTTATTTAACATTAAAAAATAAATTCTCTGTGAACAAATGAAAAGCTGCATATAAATTATATGGGCAAAGCCTACTTATCCACTCTTTTGTTAATGAATTTCACAATATTCTTTGCTTGAAGTAGCACATGTCTTGGTTTTTAGGTTATTTGTTTATGTAGCCGAATTGAATCCTTCGAAATTTGATAGTTATTATCAAGCAGTAAAATTGCGATTGAAGAAGCTACGGATTCAGCATGTGCATCACTTTTACCAGCGAAGTCGAAACAAAGATATGTTGAAACTTAAAATGCTTTCCGAAAGTGGTGCTTTGATAAAAACGTTAACAGTTATACCAGTGAGACAGTTTTATTGGCATGTTTTCATAAGAAATCTAAAAATATATACACCTCCAGCGAGCTAATGGTGCGATTATTTTGTGGTGCGACGTAAGTATTACATTCCCTCCTAGTACCGTAACTATTAAAGACAGTTTTAGCCTTGTCATAGGAATTGATAAATGAATTGTAAATTTAGCTTACACTACCAAATATATGTTTGCAATGATTAACTTACGTATATATTGCAAAATATATGTTAATCATGTGGCATTTTAATCAAAGTTGTAAGAGAAAATCAAAATTTTAGAAACATTTTCCATGTAAAGCGTAGTTTAGTGTGGAGGTGTTTTCATAAAAATCTTCGTGTCGCACCCTTAAAAGATATCAAACTTAAATATATTTGGTTTCTAACCGAGTTTTCGTTTTTGAGTTATGCTGTTCAGACACATACTCACACGCGCGCGGACCTTTTTAAGGGGGCCTAAAACATATATTTACGTGAAATCTCGATAGCAAAGTTTTGGGTGGAATACAATACCTCCTGTGCTTACAGTGTTAATCTGAGAGATATTATGAAGACATAACTTAAAGACTTGGACAGCCAGGACAACATCAATGCCCTTTAAGGGATAAATAATGTAAAATATAAGATAGTTATTCATGAAGAAATAAAGAACAAGGCTCTAGTTTTACTTATCTAGGTTTTAATATGCCATACATGTAACAGAAACGAAGACCTGAATATAAAATTAATTAAATTAGGGTTATATAGATCCCGGTTGAGAAAACACTGTATGTACGAGTACTACACGTTCAACAGACAGTTCAGTGAAACTGAAAACAATCACAGATACCAGCTTTACTTTAAAAGAGCGTACAGTTTTTAAAGATTCCTATATTTGACGCTGTGGAGGACTATATTTGATCCATAAGTTTCATTTAAAGGGAAATTAGCGAAGCCTATCTGGCGTATTGTAAACATAGTAGGTACTGATTGGAAATTCCACTTTACTAGACAATATTAAATGTCCGTACAGGCAATGCTGACTTCATTGTTGTGTCCTTCTAATCATGCTTTATAGGTGACGCAGGCATTTCGAATGGTACGTTACTGTGAATTATTACTTTCACACCTCCAGTTTAAAATATTTAATTAAGAGTAATGCCCAATTGGAGAGAACTGGGAGATAGAGATACGATGAAAAGCTGCAAGCTAAGCTCTTTTTACGATTTTACTGTCACATGGGGTGCGCTGGGTTGGGGGGTGGGGGAGGGGGTGGGGAAGGGGGTGGGGAAGCGAGACCGACCAAATCTTTATCACTCCAATGTTACATAAACCTCTCCGTGTCATACTTAATGCAAGATAGTATTTTGGTGTAACAACGACACAAGTAACCAAAACAAACCAATTAAGGCGATTTGCACAACTGTTTATGAAGTACCTCTTTGTTTAAATATGCCAGAAGTTTATGGAAGTGAAGATTTAACCTCCTTTTTTCTTCTTCTTCCACAGGGCACAGGCCTGACTACCTATTCCGTTATCAGTTAAACATATCACTCCACCTTTTCTTTGATCTTTCCACTTGGCAATGTCATCTACGTTTAGAACTTTACAAAACTTGTATTTGTCTCACTTTCATTCTTATCATGTGTTGATATCAATTACTTTCATTTCCATTAATTTTTACTTTCACTATTACATATAGTAGTGTGTGTGTGTGTGTGTGTGTGTGTGTGTGTGTGTGTGTGTGTGTGTGTGTGTGTCTGTGTGTCTGCCTGTCTGTCAGTCTGTGTACAGCATAACTCAAAAACGAAAAGTCAGTTAAAAACTAAAGTTGGTATTTAAGTCTTTCTCCTTGTCTTTCAAGGATGCAGCACGAAGATTTTGAAAAAAAATCCACCACCATAAACTACTCTTTTCATGGAAAAAATTTCGAAAAATTTTATTTTCTCTAAAATGGCTCTAACGATCTTGATTAAAATACCATATGTTTAAGATATTTTATGACAAATTTGATGTATATCTTGAATTTTCTGGCTATAGCCCCTGTAGCCGTATTTACTCTGGACGACTTTTGCATAACTGGTAAATCGTAAGAGATAGACCAAATCTTACTATACAAAAAATCTATATCTTGCTAAAATACACAGTTTATGTCTAAATAAAAATTTTTATACAGTGAGCCATTTCGGAGATATGCCTTATTATTTGTATGAGTTTTGGGGAACTTATACTTCTGTCAAATGGAACATCGTCATTCCATTTTTATACGTTAACCGTGCAAAGAGAATGGAATTTGAAAGCTTTAAAATATTTGACTATCGCTCAAAGCCTGATGTAT